>WOVY01005750.1:0-77644 GCA_013436015.1 Rhipicephalus annulatus
TGTAATAAATAGCCCTGATCATCGGTGCTGTTTATTATGCAGTTGGTTGTCGTGTCATTGGGCCTCATAGATATCAGCAAACAGCTTGGAATGACCAGTTTACCGGGAAAAAAAAGAATGCAGTGTGCCTGTTGATCTCCAACGAACTGGAACAGACGTGAATATAGAGATAGAAAATATTTCCATGAAGAGCTGGATATGTATGACCTGCTTTTCGCCTGACAAGCTACTCCAATCGCTGGGTGACGAATAGGGTACACACCCTGATCAACACATAACACATACAGCCACACTTTTTTTCGGGCACTCCAGAAGCAAGTAAGGTACATCTTTGTGAGGGTGGCCGCAGGAGCACTCTGTACTCGGCGCACGCTTTATCCTGTGTAGGAAGCGTCGCGTAAATGCTGTACCAAGCTGTAGGCGGTGGACCAATGTTTTATTACGAGGAAGTTTCCAACTTTTAGATAGGAGGCCCTTCACAGTGACGAAAATAATAGTTCCACGGCCACCTGCAGGTCTTCAGAAAAGAGCACTTGTTGCTTTCAAGTCGTTTCTTGAGCAATCGAATATTTTATGGAAACATCAACCTACCGTATGCGATGTCGTGTTCATGCAAACGTACGTATGTAATAGTTATATAGGGTGTTTAATATGTGTAATCATCTGTCTCAGTGAGAACTGACCTTGTATGTGGAAATTGTGTACGTATGTATCAATTAGGCGAATATGAACTGTCATGTGAGGTGAACTGACCTATTGTGCGAAACATATGACCCTATTAACTGAATGCGAACCGCCCTTTGAAGTTTCGTCAATCTGCACTATCACATCGTATGTTGTGCAGACTCGCAAATTGTGCCCTTATTATTGATCTTACGACATATCTTGCCTACTAAGAGAAAAGGAGTAGCCAGTGCCACCATGATGGTATAAACCTCCCCCATTTCATCATTTAAATAAAAACAGCCCCACACACGTCGACCGAACTATTCACAATGTTTCGTTCAGGCTCGTGGCCCACAAAAAAAGACAACGCTTTCGTCGCGCGTAGCGCACTGGTGCAGCTTTGCCATGGCGCCAGAATGACGTGGTCGTATCAAGTAGGCTATAGACCATCCTACTGTGTATCGCCTGAGCGCACGCCGTCGCTGCGCATGCGCCGGGGAACAAGAGGGGGCTTACGAATTCAAGCACGCGTTTGTCTCGTGATATCCTTGACGCAGTCACCCTCCACTCTCTCGCAACAGTCAGACAAAAGGAAGAGAGCAGGGGCCTCTGTGCCACGATGCTTTCCGAGTGCCGCGTTGACTGAATATAACCGTTTGTCCCGCCGCCACAAGCAACACGTGCACTGATCCAGCTTTCATTGGCTGAATTAACGCAGCGGAAACTCAATACTTAGACTGTAGTGTTGGCGTATGAAGTGGCCAGAAAGTGTGTGTGTGTATAAGTTCTGGTTTTCCTTGAGATAGAATACTCTATTTCGGTGTGTGATGTCTAACCTACACGTCAAATTAGGTGAAAAGTACAGCTATGGTTGTTCAAGATAGAACGAATGAATGTATGTAAGAGAAGGTGGCTCTGTAGTCTACATTAGAGTTTAGAGAAAAAAGGTGAAGGGGGAGCAAAGGGAGTACAGCTAGGTTGCATAGGCTATGTCCACCCAACACAGCCAGAATCCCACCGTTGCTCAGACTTTATATGTAGGGTTTAACTTCCCAAAACCACCATACTATGTAGTGAGACCCCGTATAGTGGAGGGCTCCGGCAATTTCGACCACCTGTTCTTTAACAGTGCTAAAACTTTGTACAACCTATTATACGCTGCTTGTGGAAAAGGAAACGAAGGGTGAATAGAAAGAGAGAGAGCTTGCGGATATATCATTTCCATGCATGGTGCAGCTTAGACAAATTTGGTTGCCCTCAAAAATATTGCCGAAAGGCCCGTGTGACTTTCCCTCCAGATGAGCTTTGTAAAACTATAGGCTCCCCAGATTTTTTTTTTAATAAAAGGCCGATCATCAACCAGTTTGTCCATTCAAGGCACACTGGGGAGCCTGGCGCTGCTTGTCGAAGTGGAAACGTGTAGATGTACATTAAGTCATGGGTGGTGTCTTGACATTTGCAGTTAGAGCATGTGGATGAATCTGGAACATATATAAGTGTATAGAGTGGAGGATTGTTTCATAATGTTGTTTTACTAAATGATGTGAACGGAATTTTCATATGTTGAGCATGTAGTATGTCAGGAGCAACAGATGCACTAAAGCAGCTTCACTAGCTCCCAGTATACAAAAAAAATATATTCATCCGTCTTGAAGTAGCTGTATTTCAGTACGTTGATGGGACTAAAACTCTCGCTTTTCTCTTCATTCATTTGTTGATAAATTTATTCTATCTTTCAAGTGTACTTCCAGGAAGTATGGCAGAATGCTAGCGCCCTATAACGCCTTCACGTCGGAACACTTCTTGACTCGTGTCTCATGGAAAGCGTTGGTGGAGTTTAGGACGCTTTATTTCTACACTTCTGGCGTGTAAGTGGCATGTCGGACTTGGACCATCTGGTGTTCTTTAAAGTGCACTCACATCACACAGTAACGAAGTGTCTAGCGTGTAGGCTCTATATCTAAATGTGACCGCTGCAGGAAATATTGTTAAATGAGCGCCGTTACCATTACATGCGCACCATCCGAGGGAGAAGTATACAAGAGACGTCACCGATGTGGCATTCACGCGCAAACTTAAATAAATGTTCGTTTATGAAGCTGGACTTCAATATCAATCGCAAAGTACTCGCAGGTTGTTGGACGCATTCTCGTTTCGATCTTTATATTTAGCCCGGTAACTTGCATTTGGTTTCTCATTGTTTGCTTATTTTTGTTTCTTATTTTCTTTTTGACTTCGTGTAAAGTTCTGGTAGGAGAGTCTTGCGCCGTTCGAGATATCGAGAACCCGGGACAAGAAAACGTACGGGTCCATAAAAAAAAAGGGAGGGTTGAGGAGGGGGAGAAGAAGAAGATGAAGCAACTCGTATCCATGCACGCGCCAGAGGCGGCTTGGAAGTTCGCGTGTCCCGCCCACAGCACATGCACGGCGGTACACAGGAGACTCAATTGCCGGTGCCCGCTTCCCTGCGCATTCTTCGGTCCATTCATACGCAAGAACTACATTTCTCGAGACAGTCTCACCGGATGTCTTATACGCAGCGTTCCTAAACAACGAAGAAGCATCGATTCTCGCGAAGGTCGTCATTTAAGGGCAGCCCGATTTGACGTGAGTTGGTTTTGAACTGTCGTTATACGCCATGAATTACGTCTAATGAAATAAAAAAGAAGCGAGCCAATCGATTCTCTCCCACTTCTTTTTGTTCATTTCTTTTCTTTTCTGGAGTTCTGAAATATTCTGAAGAAATGCGTTCTCTATCCGCGGATGCCAATATTCGTGTCTTCTCACAGAGGGAGAGTGACGACTGAGTTACGTCAGCCGGGGTCAGTGTGACCGACCACATCTAATCAGTCATCTCAGTCAGTCCGTCACGCGTGCTTTGATAAGTGGCCAAGGTTGCGTCAGTATATGTAAGGAAGCACGTAGTTCGTGTATTATATATACGCCATGGAAGAAACCAACACATTCCAAATGGTGGTCGTCCAGCCGACTGGCCATCCACCTCTGCGTCGCCAGTGTCGAGCAGCTGTTATCGATACATGCCCCGAAGCGTCGGAGATCCCTTGTCGCATGTTTGTGTGTGTGCTTTGCCGGCAACTCAACGATGGAGAAAGCTTTCGCAATTGCGCGGACAAAGCTGGGAATGCCTGCACGCAGTAGTCCGAACGACGAGGCAGCGAATGGGAAGGAAATTGAATCATTCCCCAAGCGCCAAAAATTCAAAACATTTCCTCGGTCTTGGGGCATTGAAATCTGGCGTGAAAGAAACTGTAGGAGCGCACAACTGTCATGCCTCTTCCTCAATTCATGCGCATGGTCACACCAGTTTACTTCTTTTCTCGTTTTTCTCTACATTCGTTTCCAATTGAGAGAAAATGAGCTAGCTTTCTTATGAATTTTCTCTTTTGTGAGTGTATGTATGGGGTGGGGGTTAAGATGATCAACACTCGTGACGCTGAATAAGACAGTGGGAACAGCCATTCATCGTGCATTGCCTTTCTGATATCCCGGCCATGAAGGCCACATTTTCTATGAAGGCAAAAGTGCTTGATGCTCTTGTACTTAGATTTGGGGGTACGTTAAAAAAAAAACATCCGGTGCTCGAAATTTTCAGAGCCCTCTACTACGGAGTCTCTCATAATCATATCGTAATTTCGACACGTTAATTCAAACAATCATCATCATTATTATATTATTAATATGTCTTTCTTCAAGCCACAATGCCAAACCATGCAAAAGCTGCGCCGTGCTCTGTCGGTGGGATGAGTACTGATTATGACAACTTGGTAGCGCAAACAAACGGGACAAAGGACACAAAGGTTTGTGCCCTTTGTACTGTTTGTTTTCTCTACCAAGTTGTCATAATGAGTTTATACCCACTAGCCCGCCAATCAACTCTTCTGCAGTGAATAATCAAACTGGACTTCATAAAGGAAACGATGTGAAAACAAACTAAATAATTAAATCAGTATTTTCTGCACAAGTGGCTTTGTTCTCCTCAAGAACGTTCCACTCGTGCAATTATCCAATATCGACCCTTTATTTTTCAACCATCGAGTGTTGATTGATATATGTCTCCGCAGTAGAATCTCTCACTTCCATAGAGTGTCACAACCTGGCTATGCCTATTGTCAGTTAAAAGAACGGTATTTGTTTGCGGCGGCTCCTTGTCTTGGCGTTGAAAAGAAGAGGGCAGCCACGCACGTAACATGCTAAGGGTGTCGTCACGGTTGAGATGAACGGGGAAAGCCCTACGAGGTGGCCCCACCATTGCGCAATCGTCATGTGCGTGCTCGCGCGTACATTATATGACAAGGGAAAAGAAAAAAGAAAGCTTAATGGAAAGAAACGTTGCGAAGGCGTCAGCAGGAACATCTGTCACGTTGTCACTCAATTTGTATGCGTTCTGAGACTTTTCTCAAGGTTTTACGAACACGCCTTCTAAAGCTGTATTATTATAGAGCTTGCCAGAATGACGCCCGAAAAATATTCCGGGAGAATACAATCGCAAGACGATTTTTAGTGCGATCTGATGTGTTTTTTATAACGTAAATTGAAAGTCTAAAGGCTCGTTCACACCTGTGTCTAACACCGGTCGTGCAACCATTTCCTTCCGGCGACCAGAAAATGGTTTGAGCCGACCGATGTCGACAACCCCGTGCGACTTGTCTATACCGTCGGCACACAAAATTCACGTCTCCTCTATTGCCAATGCCCTGTGATATCAACTGACATGCTGTTACTACGCATCTGATTGGATGTCAGGCGTCTGGAAAACCAAGCAGCGGGTGAGTGAACCAAAGTAGTTGATGATTGATATGTGGGGTTTAACGTCCCAAAGCCATCATATGACTATGAGAGACGGAGTAGTGGAGGGCTCCGGAAATTTCGACCACATGAAGTTCTTTAACATGCACCCAAATCTGAGCACGTGGGCCTACAACATTTCCGCCTTCGTCGTAAATGTAGCCGCCGCAGCCGGGATTCGTTCCCGCGACCTGCGGGTCAGCAGCCGAGCGCCTTAGCCACTAGACCACCATGGCGGGGCGAGCCAAAGTAGTCGCTTAGTGACAAAAGCTTCTTTTTGCATCTAAGTTGCTTTGCGACTAACTTGGTCACGTGGTCGGTGCTAAGTCGCAAAGCTGTCGCTTCCTTTCTAGATTTTTTTTTACTTTTTGCGCAGCGTTTTAGCACTTTTGTTTTCGAAAGCAGCTGGCCTTCCTATCAGGGCCAGCTGTAGGCCCGTGTACTCAGATATGGGTGTACGTTAAAGAACTCCAGGTAGTCGAAATTTCTGGAGCCCTGCACTATATACGGACTCTCTCATAACCATATCGCGATTTCGGCACGTTAAACCCCACATATCATATTGTTACGTACAATCCAAATGGTGTACGAATAACTGTTTATTGGGGCGAACTTGTGCCCGAAAAGTAGCAGCGTCTCTAACAGGCGATCAGCAAAAAAGGGATCAATCTCCGAGAGAAAAAGACCCTCGAGCGGTGGCCCACTTCTTTTTCTTCAAAATCCCGTGCTGAGGAAGCGCGCGCCGTCACGGCCTTTTCTTGTTTGATCATCAAGCCGCTGATCTCTTGGGGGGCGCACGAACTAGCGCGCGTAGTTTGAATACTGCGTTTGCCTTGCGTCATTATCCCTCCTCCGAAAACGCATCGTCCCGATGCGTAAAAGCAGTGTTGTTGAGATGGTCTGAATGCGTGATTTCCAATGGAGAAATAGGTATTCCTCATAATCAGGTGTGTATAGTTCGATGTTCATTGCCTCTCATAGTATGGCTTCATTCTTACTACATGCACGATTTCTGTGCTCCTTCGGCATCTTGATGAGCTCACTTGTCCTTCCGGTGACACCTCGTAGTTCAAGGAGCTAACGCGACGAAGGACTCGGTAAGGGCCGAAATAGCGGCGCATGAGCTTTTCAGAAAGGCCAGGCGTCCGCACAGGAGTCCAAATCCAAACTAGGTCGCCTGGTGCGTAATCGACTCCTCTCCGACGAAGGTTGTAACGGTTTGCATCCACGCGTTGTTGTTGTTTTATGTGATGTCGCGCCAACTGCCGTGCTTCTTCGGCTCGCTGAATGAATTCGCTGGTGTCAGGCTTGTGCTCTGTATTGTCGCCTACAGGCAGCATTGCATCTAATGGTGTGGTAACTACTCGACCATAGACTAGCTGGAATGGCGTCACTTTAGTAGTCTCCTGCACAGCAGTATTGTAAGCGAAAGTGGCGTACGGCAGTATCTTGTCCCACGCACGGTGCTCCAAGTCAACGTAAATGGACAACATATCGGTTAGAGTTCTGTTGAGTCGCTCGGTTAGCCCATTTGTTTGGGGGTGGTAAGCCGTTGTTTTCCTATGACTTGTGTGGGTAAGTTTCATAATGGACTGCGTCAGATTGGCTGTGAATGCAGTTCCTCGATCCGTGATAACCACCTTTGGGGCACCATGCCGTAGTACAATGTTAGTGACGAAAAATTCAGCTACTTCTATAGCCGTGCCCCTGGTGAGAGAAGCTGTCTCGGCATACCGGGTTAAGTAGTCTGTCGCCACTACTATCCATCGGTTGCCCATTGATGACGTGGGAAATGGACCAAGTAGATCCATTCCTACTTGTTCGAACGGAGACTCAGGTGGTTCGATTGGTTGGAGAAATCCTGCAGGTTTCAATGGAGGCGTTTTGCGTCTCTGGCAATCTCTACATGTCCTTACATAATGCTGTACAGCATCCAGTAACTTTGGCCAGTAGTATTTTGTGCGGATGCGAGCCAATGTTCTACTCACTCCGAGGTGTCCTGCTGCTGGGTCATCGTGGCAGGCTTCCAGTATTTCGGGTCGCAAGGCCGAAGGAACGACGAGTAGGAATTTCTCCCTGCTGTGCTCGAAGTTTCTCTTGTATAAAATGTTGTTTCTCATGAGGTACGAGGACAATCCTCGGACGAAAACTCGAGGAACACGCACGGGTTGCCCTTCCAGATGCTTGATCAGTTTAAGCAACTCCGCGTCAGATCGCTGATATTCAGTCATGTCTGCGGTGCTGACGGCCCCAAGAAACGGAAAGTCGTCTCCATCTTCCCCGGGTGCAGATTCCATTGGTGCGCGTGACAGGCAATCAGCATCGCTGTGCTTGCGACCCGACTTGTATACGACTGTTACGTCGTATTCTTTCAACCTGAGGCTCCATCTAGCAAGTCGTCCAGAAGGGTCCTTTAGGCCTGCGAGCCAGCACAACGAGTGATGGTCGCTCACTGCTCGAAATGGTCTACCATATAAGTACGGTCGGAATTTCTGTATGGCCCATATTACCGCCAGACATTCTTTTTCCGTCGCCGAATAATTTATTTCAGCTCTCGAAAGAGTGCGACTAGCATATGCGACCACTCTTTCCTCTCCGTTTTGCAGCTGCACAAGGACGGCGCCTAGTCCCAGATTGCTTGCGTCCGTGTGAATCTCTGTTTCGGCTTCTTCGTGGAAATGTGCCAGGACGGGGTGGTGTAGGAGTCGCTGTCGTAGCTCATTGAACGCCTCTTCTTGCTCGCTTGTCCAGGTGAAAGGCATGTCTTCTTTCGTCAGTCGGGTTAGTGGCTCCGCAATCTTCGAAAAATCTTTAACGAATCTTCTGTAATAGGCACAAAGTCCTAAGAATCGTCTCACAGCCCTTTTATCTGTCGGTCTAGGAAACTTTTCTACAGCTGCTGTCTTTTCGGGGTCAGGTCGAATGCCTTCAGAGCTAACCACATGACCGAGGAAAAGCAGTTCATGAAAACCAAAATGGCACTTTTGGGGTTTTATCGTCAGCCCTGCTGAACTAATCGCTTCGAGCACAGTACGTAGCCGTTCCACATGCTGTTCGAAGGTGGCCGAAAAGATCACGACGTCATCGAGATAAACAAGGCAGGACTGCCATTTTAACCCGGACAGCACAGTATCCATCATCCGCTGAAATGTGGCGGGTGCGGAACACAGGCCAAATGGGAGTACCTTGAACTCGTATAACCCATCTGGGGTCACGAAAGCAGTTTTCTCGCGATCTCGTTCGTCAACCTCTATCTGCCAGTATCCGCTCTTGAGGTCTAAAGAGGAGAAGAATTTCGCGTCTCGTAGTCTGTCAAGGGTGTCATCAATCCTTGGAAGGGGATAGATATCCCGCTTTGTGACGACGTTCAATTTTCGGTAGTCAACGCAGAAGCGCAAGGTCTGGTCCTTTTTCTTTACCAGTACTACAGGTGAGGCCCATGGGCTGGCCGACGGTTGAATTACGTCGTCCCTGAGCATTTCTTCAACTTGGCCTCTGATGACTTCTCTCTCTTTTGGTGACACTCGGTACGGGTGCTGGCAAATAGGTCTAACAGATTGATCGACTATGATGCGGTGTTTGATGATAGATGTTCTTTGCACTTTCGATGACGTGGAAAAACATGAGGCGTACTCCCGTATAAGGCTCTCGATTTTTTGTTTCTGGTTCGGTGATAGGGCTGCTTCGATGTGGATAGATGCGAGTATGGAATCTATACTGTCAGGGTGCAGTGGTGCAGTCTCGGAAGAATTCAAATCCGTAATCGGAACGTAATCGTGCAAGTGACCAACAACAGTTCCCTTCGCAAGGTGCTGCACCTCATTTCGGAAATTTGTCAGGAAGACACTCGTACACCCATCACGCAGTCGTACAATACCTCTTGCTGCACAGATCCCTTTCTCGAGTAATAGCCCAGTATTGATTTCTGCCATTCCTTCATAGTCGTTGTACACATTGCTTTTTACGGTGACAGCGATGATGGATCTTGCAGGTACTGTTACATCATCACCTGCATTCTGGAGCGCATCGAATCGTTTTTCAGTCTCGAAAGTCGCGATGGCGTGTTTCGTCGAAAACGAGACGCACGTTTCCTGCAAGTTTATCACTGCGCCATTGGCCTGCAAAAAGTCCATTCCGATAATTACATCTCTTGAACACTCCGACAAGACAATGAAGCTGGCAACGTAGGTGAAGCCGCGTATCCCAACTCTAGAGGTACACATGCCTGCCGGATCGATAAGGTGTCCCCCGGCGGTTCGCACTTGTGGTCCTATCCAAGGGGTCAGCACTTTTTTCAGCGTTCTGGCAAGTCCCCTGCTCATGACGGAATAGTCTGCGCCTGTGTCTACTAAAGCATTCGTTTCGTAGCCGTCTATAATTACCGACAAATCAGAAGCGACGTTACCATTTCCGCACGTAGTCTCGTGTCCATCATCACATTTTGAAATCGGCACTGGAGGTTGTTTTCTTGCGTCGGCAGCGGCCTTACCTCCCCAGGTCGCCGATTCTAGTTTTCCCGAAGCGGGCTTTGGGGAAGTCGCCTCGGAGAGTTTGAAGATGGGCGCGGACTTGGTGACCGATACCTCAGTGGCGCTGTCGACCGAGACTGATGCTGCTGCGAGGAGTGAGCCCCTTGACGCGTTGACAAGTACTCCTCGATTTCAAAAGGTCGCTCCCCATTCCGTGGACAGGCAGCGTTTACGGGAAAACCCCGAAGTCCAGCTCGGCGATATGCACACATCCGGTAAAGATGGCCAGCTTCGCCGCAGTGATAACAAAGCGGAATTCGATCAGGAGTGCGCCATATATCAGCTTTTCGGATCCTAGTCTCGGCTGGGGACGGCGTAAATCGAGGTTTTGGCAGATGCGTGCTTGCTGCGGCAAAATAAGGTCCAGGGGCGGCGAAAGGAGGTCCAGGGGCGACGAAATGAGGTACAGGGGTGTTTCTCAGTACCTCGGCGTACGAGACTGCGGGCTGCATCGGAACCGACGCTTGAACAGGCTGGGCTTGTGGCTGCTGCTCACGGACTGCCTGTCTCACCTCCTCCCGAACAACTTCCGCTAATGACGAAACCGTTGAGGGGTTGCCGTTTAGCTTCTGGAGCTCTTCTCGAACCACCGATCGAATGAGCTCTCGTAATACGTCGATGCCATTCCCGAAGACTGCTGACACCGCGTCTACGGATGCGACGTTAACATCTCGATTGTAGTGCCTCGCTCGCTGTTGCAGAGTCTTTTCGACCGCTGTCGCCTCGGTGCGAAATTCAGCGACGTTCCGCGGGGGACATCGGAGCAAACCAGCAAAAATCTCCTGCTTCACCCCACGCATAAGGTGCCGAAGTTTCTTGTCCTCGCTCATATTTTGATCAGACCGGCGGAATAACCGGCACATGTCTTCCACATACATTGCGACGCTTTCATTGTTGCGCTGGTTTCTTGCTTGTAAGGCAGCTTCAGCTCTTTCCTTGCGGTCTGTACTCGGGTATGTGGCCAGTAGCTCCCGTCGGAAATCATCCCACGATCGAATGGTACCTTCATGGTTTTCAAACTACGTTCGTGCGCTGTCCTGCAATGCGAAATAAACTCGGCGGAGCTTCCGTTCTTCGGGCCATCCGTTGCAGTTGGCGACGCGCTCAAAACCCTCCAGCCAATCCTCAGCGTCTTCATGCGGATCGCCATGAAAAGGGTCCGGCGTCCGTGGCTCATCGACAACGACGTGCGTGGCAGGGGCTGGAGACGAAACGGCGTGTGCGGCAGCGGTTGGAGACGACATTTCGGTACTCTCACCGGAGACAGCTGGAGACACTCTGGGCTCTTGTGGCAGGGGAAATTCCGGCGGCTCACCACGTAGACGACGGCTGGAGCGCTGATGAACTGGCGTGAGCTCAGTTGGTTCGACTGCTCGTGGTTCCGGGCTGCTTCCTCGAAGTCCAACTGGGTTTGGGATCATTACCCAGCACCTCCACCAGAATTGTTACGTACAATCCAAATGGTGTACGAATAACTGTTTATTGGGGCGAACTTGTGCCCGAAAAGTAGCAGCGTCTCTAACAGGCGATCAGCAAAAAAGGGATCAATCTCCGAGAGAAAAAGACCCTCGAGCGGTGGCCCACTTCTTTTTCTTCAAAATCCCGTGCTGAGGAAGCGCGCGCCGTCACGGCCTTTTCTTGTTTGATCATCAAGCCGCTGATCTCTTGGGGGGCGCACGAACTAGCGCGCGTAGTTTGAATACTGCGTTTGCCTTGCGTCAATATAATCCTTTCACGGCCAGCTCAACATGTGCCCGGCTCACAAGAGTCTTTCGTGATGTTTTCCCGGCACGTCCGTGCAGAGACAGTGCGGCGTCGACATTTTGAGCGAGAATGTTACGTGCGTCGCTGTTGCAGCACGTCGCGAATTCTCGCGGGAACCCGACGGTTTGTTGTCGGTAGGCGACGATTATTCCATGCACGAACGAGACAGACAGCTTTCAGCGACGACAACGAATGGCACCCGCAGGCGCGCAGCTTCTTTACTCCACATAGCTTCTCACTCGTCGTTTCGCTATAAAGCGTGCATGTAGCGGTGCTCAATCATGGCAAAAGAGATCTGCCTGGGTATACACGAGCTGAAAATTTGCGTATTCCATGCAGCCGGGACTACTACCACAATATCCATACAGCAGACTAATAGCGACCGCTCGAGAAAGATGTCAAAAATGTACGCTCAAGTGATGCATGCATGCGGGTGTGCGCATGTGCAAAACATTTTTTTTTGCAAAAGGGGTGGGGGATTCGCAAGACTATATATAGTCAGGCCCGAGTAATATATAAAGGGTGCATGTTTTTATATGCATATAAGCATATTACGTACAAATCCTGAAATATGCTTTGGTTTCAAAGTGCTTCTCTCGTACACGCCTTCATTGCTCTCTATATCTATAAGATCTATATTTCTTTTTTTTTCTCCGTTTTTCAGCGCGTGTATGCTCGAAGGAATTACACATAACCGAGAAAAAAAATCTGGTTTTCCTGAAGAAATACACGCAAGCTCCGAGGCAGTCTACCTGCGCGCTGCGTCTAGCTGCTACACGTGCAGAATCTTAACGTCCACCTTCCGCGTTCGCGATCCCAAAGTATGATACGTTAGGAGGTACCTATGCGTGCGCGAATAAAAAAAGAACCCGTCTTGGAAACAGTGCTGGTAAATACTTTATATAGGTAAACTAATGCGCCCAAGCCACGTGTCATACGAAGGCGTTTATCAGACGGCCATCGACCCGACTGCAGCCCACACCCCGGAGTAGCATTGCCGCTTAAATGCTTTGCACGATCGGCACCCGGTTGAGTTTGCCAGGTAATAAAAATGAATGTGTAAATAAGTGGTACGGCACTCTTTTTCTTTTTTGGCGCGATGAGACGCCTGTGAGAATGCTTAAAAATGCAGGAAAACCGATAAGGTGCGGCCTCGTTGATTTAACGTTCTATCATTCGTATCGTCCTTCTATCAATGAATTAAAGAGATTTATTGGTGACGGTGATGATTAGGCGATACGGATTTCACACTATGTACCTCTACAGCCCAGTGAAAATAATGAATGCAATAGGACCCGTACGTCGCAGGATCGTATTTTGGCCACGGCGGCCACCGTTGGCTCGAGGCGATATGCTAAAACTCGATGTGCTTAGGTTTAGGCGCACGTTGAAGAGCCCTAGATTATAAAAAATTTCAGAGCCCTCCACTACGGCGTCGCTCATGATCATATCGGGGTTTTGGGGTGCAATACCCCATCAATTATAAGCATGAAAATGAAGAGTGATAGTAAACTTTTGTTGGTTATTTTTTGTTTGTTTGTTTGTTTGTTTGTTTGTTTGTTTGTTTGTTTGTTTGTTTGTTTGTTTGTTTGAGACGACCAACGATTGTCTCGCGTTGCTGGACGGACCGCACTCGAAGCCAATGACTTCAGCAAATTTCCTTTACACACTGGATATTATATCAGCACTTCTACATAATAATAAAAGTACTCGAACAATGTATATCAGCACTTCTACATAATAATAAAAGTACTCGAACAATATGATAATGTTGGCCGCGTAAATCTGAGAATTATGTGTGGTAGGACTATAGGTAACGCAGCCTGATTCGGTGGTGTATATTGCATCCGAGAGATTGTTGAGCGTGTGACATTCCGTTGTCGACACAAGGACTCACCTGCTCACCTTTGCTTTTGGAATGGTTACTGGCCCATACTTCTCTTATATGAATGACTGTATCTCAACAGCAGTGTGTATTGGATTATACTATAACGCAAAGTGCAAATAATTTGCTTTAGTCAAGTAAACTATAGGGACGCTGATCTTCCGGACGACAGAAAAACAGGTCTAGATTTCACCTGCAATAAAAAAAATACCACCTTGCTCTATTTAGGGGCGAAGGTGGTGGTGGTGAAAACCTATTTATTTATTTATTTACATGAAATTTTCTGCGGAGAAGCTCCGAGTATTCGGAGATGCTTGGCTTGCAGTGGGGGGGGGGGGGGGGGCTTAGTTTAGGCTCTGCTTGCAGCAGCCGCTCTGCGGGCCCGGTTGATCAGACTCAACTGATCTTCCAGGTTCTCGCTGGCCAGCAGCTCCTCCCATCGCTCCGCTGTTGGATTTTGTACTGGTTGTAAGGCTGTAATGGCCTGACAATCGCACGTGACGTGGTACAGAGTGGCTTTAGCTGAGCACCATGGGCACACAATGCAACATCAAATATTTCAACGATAATGCGTCGTACAAGTGCTCTTTGCAATCAAACGTCAGAACACGCGATTATTATGATATTGACTACGTGGTGTAAATCCAGTAACCCACTTAAAAACGCACACACGCTATCGGCGTTTGTTTCCATAAGGGCCAACTCCGGCGATTTTAGGGGCGAAGCTCCTTAAAGCGGCACCCGTTCGTCCTTCGTCGTAGTCGTAGTGCGTAACCAGTCTTACCCTTTGACCTGCAAGGTGGTGCCGGTGGGAGATTTCTTCTGTGCGTTGTTGAACAACGAAAAATTCGCAGCACGTGCGTTAACTAAAAGCTGAATTTTCCTGTCTCATTCCCAATTAGCAGCCATTGGCATGTACATTGAACACTATCTGACAAGAAACGGTTACTAGGTTATACTCGCTGGGCGTAACCTCCTTGGTTTTAGAAAGGTTTAGCGAGCGTTGAGCCGCAGTGCCATGAATACAGTATAGTAAACTAAACCATGAACTTGAGGTGGTTAAAGGTCGGAAGTAGACAAGAAGCGCAGGTCGCAAGAAAATGTGCGTGGGCCACCTCTCGTTTAGTCCTTGGAATGTCCGCTGTATGGCGGTGCTTCTATGTGTGAAATATATGATGGAAAGATGCGAGATGATGGTACTTGGAGTGTTGAATATAGATGGATGAACGGACACACAGACAGGTGCATGGAAGGACACATGAATTGTAACTAACAAGGATGACGATACAGCATGATGGCCAGAACAAGAAGTGCTATCGGTTTATTCAGTCACTGATTATATAGGCGCACGACAGCGTGCCGTGAGTATCTGCGCATGTCCGATGCGCAGTCGTGATGCAATAGCCTTGCCGGATACATCCTTTCCGTTAACAACAAAATTACATACCCACCGAAACAGTGGTAAGTACATGGCATTTCAAAAAATGATATCATACACTTGGTTAAAGTCCTTGTCATAATGAAGACGGTGTGGTGGCTTCACGGTTCGAGTCGACCTTCTCAAAGCTGGCGTCGGTGGTGAAGTTGACTGACGCACCACAGGTGGCGAAGGGTCGCCCGACGTCGGAACTTCGCGACGTCGGCCATTGGCTGGCGAGGTTGAAGTTGCCACTGTCGGATGGCCACCAACGTTGTTGTCCGCTGAGCTGGTATCAATGTCGTCGTCGCTTTCCTCGATGAACCGTTCACCAGTTTGAAGTAGGTGACGACGGTTGCGCCTTAACAGATTCTGGTCCTCCGTTTTGACAAGGTAGGATCTTGGATATGGCGAACCCACCACTTGAGCTTTCCGGGACCATGCAGCGTCTCTGAGCCTCACGACGTCACCCTTCTGCAGAGGAGGCAAATGTCTTCCCCTTTGGCTTGGCTGTGCTTTTTGACGTCGGTTGCGGTCACCGTACTGAAGTCCGGGAGGTTGGCGCGAAGGCGCCTTCCTTGCAGTAGTTCACCAGGGGATCGCCCGTCCTCCAGTGGGTGTCAGAAGTGGCCACCGCGGACCGAAGCACGGCAGCAACGGCGCGGAATCGCCATGGACCTTCTGAAGCCGCCGGAGCCATTGCGCCAATCGGGCAACTTGTCTGAAAATTGGAAGCGCTTCAAGCAAAGGTTCGAGCTTTTTCTGCAAGCAACGGCAGCTGAGAAGTCCCCGAGAAGTGACTCCTCGAAAGTGGCGCTCTTGCTGAGCTTCGCGGGAGACGAAGTGCTCGACATTTTCAACAACTTTCACTACGGCCCCGGAGAAAGCAAGGAACGTTACGACACGGTCGTGCGGAAGTTCGACGCCTACTTCTCCGAGGTGAGCAATGAAATTCACGAAAGATATGTTTTTTGTACACGAAGCCAGGCGGAGAAAGAACCTTTTGAGAAGTTTGTGCGGTACTTAAAGAAGCAGGCGACACAGTGCAACTTTGGGGATCAGCCCGATTCACTGATTAGAGACCAAATTGTGTTTGGTACGAATGACCCAAAGCTGCGTGAAAGAATGCTTGCCGAGAGAGGCCTGACGCTACTAAAAGCCGAGGAAATGTGTAAAGCGGCAGAAGCAGCTGCACTAAGGAGCCTAGTTTGGAATAGGACAGAAGACAGCATTGACGTAGTTTCAAGTGGCGAAACGATGACGAAAAAACGGCAGCGGCGGAAAAAAAAGCAGAGTCGCGATAATCAAGATATTTGCTGCAAGAAGTGCAACCGCAAACATAAACCTAAGCAATGCCCCGCGTATGGTAAATTATGTCATTCTTGCCGCAAATATAACCACTTTGCAAGTTGTTGCCAGAAGTCTACCGCTGTTAGCGCAGTAGCTAATCTCGTTGAGAATGACTTTGAGATTCTCGAAATCGGCTCCGAAAATTGTCGCAAAAAAGACTGGACAATCAAGGCTCGAGTAAATGGCAGAGAAGTGACGTTCAAAGTGGACACCGGTTCGCAGGCAAGCTTACTTTCATTTACAACGTACCGTAAGCTTGGATTCAAAGAAGCGTTGCAACCTACCGGGTCAGTGTTGCGTGCCTACAACGGGGGCGTTATCTCAAGTTATGGAACAACGTCACAGAAAGTGTCTGTCGGAACCACCGAGATAAGCGTGAAATTCTTCATCGTAAAGAATGGGCGCCAAGCCATCCTTGGGCTCGATGCCAGTGAAGCGCTTGGATTGGTTCGACGTACGGTGGACGCTGTCAATGCCTCGTCTGAGTATGAACTTTTGAAAGATTTCAGGCTCCTGTTCCAAGGGCTCGGCTGCTTGAAAACGCAGTACAGAATGGTCCTGGATCCAGACGCGGTTCCCGATTGTTCAGCCTGCTCGCCGGGTTCCACTTGCACTTCAGGAACCTCTGAAGAAGGAACTACAGCGAATGATCCGGGGGGGGGCATCATCGTCAAAGAAAATGGGCCAACCGACTGGGTAAGCCCTCTGGTACTGGTAAAAAAAAAGACGGTGCTCTAAGGGTTTGCATGGACCCCAGAAGAGTGAACAAGTATATCAAGAGGCAACATTTTCCTTTACCCAGACGCGAGGACTTGGAAGCACGGCTAACCGGTGCTACTTATTTTAGCTGTTTGGATGCAAACGCCGGCTTTCATCAGGTGCCCTTAGACAAGACAACATCAAAGATTTGTACGTTGTCGTCGCCTTTTGGCAGATACCGTTTTCTAAGGCTACCTTTTGGCATCTCATCTGCACACGAGGTGTTTCAGCAGGCACTTTGTCAGATATTTGACGGTCTGCCAGGCGTGCTCGTATATATAGATGATATCCTGGTCTGGGGCTCAACGAAGGAAGAGCATGATGAGCGCCTGGTAGCAGTCCTCAAAACTGCTGAAACAGCCGGATTAACGTTTAATCTGTGCAAGTGCAAGTTTGGCGTAAAAGAGCTACGGTTTCTGGGTGATATCATAAGCGCGAACGGCATATCCCCAAATCCAGGGCTCGTAAAAAGTTTGGTTCAAATGCCAGTGCCAACATGCAAGGCCGATGTTCAACGTATGCTTGTTGTGTTGAACTACTTTGGAAAGTTCGTGCCGCAGCTATCTGAAAGAACGGCCCTGTTAAGAACTCTTATCAAGGCCAGTTCTGAGTTTGAGTGGACAGATAACCACGCCAAAGAGTGGAAAAGCGTCACGCAAATTCTGACCACCGCTCCTCCCGTGCTCGCAATATTTGACCCACGACGGGAAACAAGGTTGTCTTGCGATGCATCGAAGGACGCGTCGGTGCCGCTCTTCTGCAACGTCACAATAACGAGTGGCGGCCCGTAGCTTACGCATCTCGAGTACTGACTAAGGCAGAAAAACTGTACGCACAGATAGAAAAGGAGGCCCTAGGAATTTGCTTTGGATGCGAAAAATTTCACCAGTTCGTCTATACGGCCAGAAAGTCACAATTGAAACGGACCACAAGCCACTCTTGTCAATTGCTCAAAAGGAAATTAGTGACATGCCACCTCGCCTTCAACGGTTCTTTTCGAGGTTGTTCAAGTATGATTTCGTTTTGCAGTATATTCCTGGGAAGCACCTTGTTCTTGCTGACATGTTGTCCCGGTCAACTGCTGACAACCAAGACGACGCTGGTGCTACTACCGACGTGGAAGTTCACGCAATCTAGCTTCTAGGTTACCGTGTCACAGAAGCAACGCAGAAAGAACTGCAAGCGGCAACGGCTCGTGACCGCTACCTACAGTCGGTGATCGCAAGTTTGTCGGCGGGGCTTCCAGTACAAGGTGAACTAAAGCCTTTTGAGCAAGAACTCTCATTTGTCAACGGAATACTTTTAAAGGCGTCGAAGGTTGTTATTCCGAAAAGCATGCGAAAAACTATACTTGAAAAAATCCATGCAGGTCACTTGGGCATGCAAAAATGCAAAGAAAGGGCCAGACGCCTCGTGTTTTGGCCGGGGCTTAACGCTGAGATTGCTTCCATGGTGCAACTTTTTCCTACATGCCGCAAGTATGCTTACAAACAGCCCAAGGAACCGCTTCAAATGCGGCCCGTGCCAGGTTGTGCATGGCATAGAGTTGGAGCTGATATTTTTTCGTTTGCGGGGGACTCGTACATCGTTGTCTTTGACGCCTTATCAAACTTTCCGGAAGTTCAGAAACTACCTGACATGTCGGCGCAATCAACCATCGCAGCACTGAGCGCTATTTTTGCCAGATTTGGCGTGCCCGTCGAAGTATGCACTGATAACGGCCCACAATTTTCCAGCCATAACTTTTTTTTTGTTTTTAAGGAGATACGACTTCACGCACGTCACTTCAAGCCCTCATTATCCGCAGTCAAACGGGCTTGCGGAAAAAGGTGTGCAGGTTGTGAAGTGCATCTTAAAAAAAAAACTGCAGATTCGGGCGACGACTTCTGGTTGGGCCTGCTGGCCTACCGCTCTACCCCACTTCTGACACCATGTAACTAGCAAGGACGACGATACAGCATGATGGCCAGAACAAGAAGTGCTATCGGTTTATTCAGTCACTGATTATATAGGCGCACGATAGCGCGCCGTGAGTATCTGCGCATATCCGATGCGCAGTCGTAATGCAATAGCCTTGTCGGATACATGAATGGCTGCACGGACGGATGGACGCATGGACAGACGCAGCGGTGGATGCATGGACGAACGCAGGGACGGACGCATGGATGGACGTGCGGACGCACGAACAGACGCACGCACGGACGGGCGCATGGACGCATGGATGGTCACACAGATGCACGCATGGACGGATGGAAGCAAGAACGAATTGACGGATGCTTCGTCCCTTTCTCTATCATTCACCCTATGGATATGCTGCCATTTTTTTAGCCTCATGCCTGTGGATTACGCTTAACGTGGGGAATCGGCCAAGAATGGTGGCGTTGATTCTATAAAAACTCAAAATGATGATTCCTGGAATATAAGTCTCACGATTTAGATAGAAAATTCAGGAGCTCAATAAATTGTAAAGGCAACCAAACCAAAACAAATCCTTATTACAAGCTACCATGGCACTGGTCATGCAGGCACGTGATATCCGTGCCGCCGTTGCTTTTGTCTTGACTAGTGGTCAAGACAAAAGTTCTTTTTCAAGAACAGCAGTCATTCCTTACTTGCATAAGGTGTCACATTGTTTAAAAAAGGTAGCACAAAAAGCTGGAATCAGAGTTGTTTTTTCAGCCAGAAATAAGTTCTCTAGTATGTGCCTTCAGGTGAACAGAGAGGACAGAGGGCCTCGCGTGTGTGATAAAAAACACGCAATCAAGTTTGTTGAATGTTGTTTTTGTGCCATTTATGAAATCCCCCTCTCTTGCGGCCGCTGTTACATCGGGCATTCTGGCCGCTGTATAAATGACCGCCTCAGGGAACACCGCAATCTAATGCGGGGTTCTGTTGGCAGCCACTTAGCTGCGCACAGCTCCATTTGTGGATGCCATGCATTGTTTGAAAAATGCAAGATACTTCGACGCTACAGAGATAAAAGGACACGTGAGATTTATGAGGCATTCTGCATAATCAAGAAAGGCGATATGTGTGTCAGTGCACCTTCGATAACGCTCCTCACCAGGGAATTGGCGTATTTGACAAGCGAATGATTGCGCAATCATAGTTTTTTGTTATACGCATACAATCATAACAAAAGTTACTCTTTCATGTCACTCGACTTCTCTCCCCTTTTTTTTCAAGTTTCGTGTGCTATATATACACCCCTGTACGAAATAAAATTTTGGTTGTAAGTCAGCGCTTCGTCCGTCTCTTCTCTGTCCTGTGTTACGCGCTGTTTTTTTCACTTCGTTGACCATGTACCAACCGGCCCAAATAAGCACTTTAGTGCCGTTGCTTTGTTTCGCGCGCACGCTGCGAACAATTAGGAGGGGCTTATAGGGCGCGGTCCCGCACGCCTAATCGGAAGGGGGCAAGTGCTGATGCCAGGAGCGACTGCGTGTTTCGCAGGCGTGAGTCCCGGGTAAACTTCCCTAAAAAGAAAAAAAGATAAAAGGCATTGAAGAAATGCTAAAACAGACGAAGAAAGAAAAAGAGAAAACGCGAGAGCGTAATATTCCTCCAGAACAATACGAAGGCCTTGATGACCACTTTACCGCTTCGTGTAATTTCAATGCCATATGATATTCGTTTTTGAGGTAGATGGAGTAATTACTGATAATCACTTATAGTAACATCGTGGTGCTCATTTTCAAAACGTTACAGTTAACGGTGAAAGTGTGCGAATAGTTAGCTTTGGGACGAAGGAATATGCACATATGGTGATTGCAGAACGAGTGATCGTCTTGTGTATATACTTCTTAGCACCCGTTTCATTTTCCCCTCGGTTATATATATATATATATATATATATATATATATATATATATATATATATATATATATATATATATATATATATATATATATATATATATATATATAACAACGAATCTCATTTATGACACCTGATTGCAGTGACAAGCTTTCAAACAGTTTACAAAAGCCACTGGAGTTATATCGCATGCTGCAGTATTTCCTGATTGACGGCGATGAAGTCGTCTGACAACAATAATATGACAGCCTTTCGAACAATCGACTGATAATTAAGTGTCGAGTGACTCTCTCCCGTCACATGAGTTAAAACAGAAAGTAAACAGAGCTTAAGCGCTGCCCCTCGAGCCAACTCGATCGCTTCAGAAAATCACCACCTGTCTTCTAAGTATCCTGATACGTCCAAGTTTCGTGGCTGAGTAATCACGACTTCAGCTTAATCGTTCTACTCGCGTTACATCGCCTCCACGATGCGAGTGACCGTGCCGCTATAAGCACACAGGTGCGCTGCGGTATTGAAAACGAGGAGGGAAGGGGGAGGGGTGGCGTAGGCATCAAGTGGTTAAGAAAAAAAAAGGGTGCTGTTTCAGGCGACAGCCTTCCTTGGCAACAGTGCGGTCCGCATATCTCCTCATAAAAGCGCGAAATGTGTAGACCTGCCGGTCGTTCCAAGGTGGGGCGGTATACGTATGTGCGATTAGGAGAGCCGATTATAGGCGTCTGACTAACATTTCTGCGAAAAAAAAGAGAGACAAGAACAACATACCTGGCCGTTTCTCATATTGCCAGCGTCCGGTCTACTGAAATCTCGCTCTCATGCGAGCAGAGACCCTGCCTATGGAATTTTCCCGAGCCAAAGCCAAGTTCATTTTCTTTTTCTTTTTCTGCTCTCTTTCTTTTCCTTTATGTTTCTGCCCCAGCGGGGCCAGGTAGACACAGTCGATTCTGCTCGGCCGGTGTCTCAGGTAGGCCACGCCCACTCCGCAAGCAGTCAAGACCGCCATCCCGTGTCTTCTCTGCTGGATACATTCGTCTCTTTTGTCAGTGTCTGCGTTTATCTCTCTTTTTTTGCATGCTAATTATTCGCAGTGGCTCGTAGGATAATACATACGGCTAATCAGTGACCTCCAACCACGCCAGACGTTCTTTAGGTCAACTACCATCTCGCGTTCCTCCCCACACCCCTACCAGCTCTTAAATGTCTCGACCCTTTCCACAAGTTAACTTAACCATGTAGCTCATGCAGTGCGGAGGAAAATGGGATTATGTGGCAGATTCAAAGTGGCTGGCAAGCTGTTGGCGATGCCAGACTGGCGCAAAGTGAAAAGGGTGGAGGGTACGGTGTGTATATTTGAACGAAACGGCCGTTTTGCCACTGCTTAAAGGACGGACGGAAGAGATTGCAGAGTATACGGTGAGAAATTACGGCCGTTCTTTGTTTGTCTTTGAACTACTACCACCCTGTTTGAACTGGGGGCATTTTGTATGCGCCGGTGGTTGTCGCTCGCAGCGCAAGCTGCATAGCTGTAGTCCGTGAACAACTAGGCGCAGTGAAGCCTGAACAAAAATGAACTATTATAGGAGTCCTTCTACTGAAGGACGCTTCCATTATCCTAACAGCAGCTCGTTTCTTTCTTCGCCGTGTTTTATATATATATATATATATATATATATATATATATATATATATATATATATATATATATATATATATATATATATATATATATATATATTTGTTTCCAAGCGGATACCTACGTATAGACAAAGACCATGGTCGCACCTAAGGCATTCTCTGGCTTTATTTATAGCTTCTTTTTCTAACAGCGATAATATTCATGACCCACACGCCTAATTTAAGCAGCGATGCCACCCGATATGGAAAGTTCTGCAAAATGCACTGCACTTCGGGATTAAGTTCTTGACCTAGCAAGTTCACTGCAGGTGCCTAAATCGGAGAGTAACTCAAGCGTGTGCAATAACTGCTGCGTATTGCACTGAACTTTTTGCATTCATTTCTTAAAAGAAAATATCAATGTCTAAGCGGCAGCAACTCACGCTTGCACTCACTAGCAAAAGGATCACTCCCTTTTTGTTTCTAATTCATTAGGAAACCATATTATTATTTTCTTTTGTTACCGACCCCACGTAGAATCGAAGAGACGCAGAAGTATTTTACAGGGAGCGTTTAACCGTTACATTACCACTCTGAAACTAAGTAATCACGTCCTTCATTTGCTCGGTGCACTGGACACATTTACAAAGTAAATGCGTTGTTTCAGCTTCAATCTTAGCCAGGGTAACACGCTTGAGCGATCTCTCGCTTCAGAAGACGCATTAAGCCGTATCTGATACGAGGCAATTTAGCCGGAATTCTCCTTAATCCACCCACGGAGAGGGGGGAAATCGCTTCAGGCGAGCGTGTTTTAATTGTGACTGCCACTGTATACCATCAGCGCACACGGCTAAAACAGTGGCGGCAAGGGGATTGACAGGCGTGTATACGACGTGGACGGAGTGCATCCTGCATCGCCTCGGGAATGGGGGTGTTTGCACGTTCACCTGCGCATGCACGGCGGCTTTAGTGGCGCCCATTGCTAGTTGTCATATAGTACATCTTCGTTCGTGCAACCGCGCTGCGTGAAAAAATTTCCGGCTGGACTGATTGTTTGTGGTTCCCTCCTTCCCTTTCCTTTCCGTCTCCTTCGCGAGGTCATCACCCCGCAAGCGTGATTGAACCTGGGACGTGAGCTGGATACACGGGAGTTAGAAGAGGAATGCATGCATGTGAGGTTAGTTAGGTAGTTCTAAGACCGGCTGGCTATCCTGTGCTGGGGAAGGGGGTAACGGGTGAAAAAAAAGAGACAGAAAAGAGATGCTATAAAAAGATGAGTTTTTTTCTTTCTTTTTTTTAAGTGGAAGGATACGATATATGTATAAACTGCTTTAAGTATGCGTCTAAGACAAACTCTCCACAACAGCGCACTAGAAGCCTTTTGTGCCGAAGATGGTTCCGACAAGTGTCCTAACACCCTTTTCTCTGGCAAAAGGCGATTGTCAAGCCCATCGAACACAATTGAAAGTGTTTACTTTTTTTTTTCGATGCACTGAATGAAGTACGTTCGCTGAGAAGAATTTGTGATTGTTTCACTGCTGCTTCAGCTATTAAGGCGGAAGCTTTGATGCCTTACCAAACGTGCAAATTGACATTCGCCGGCGGCAATGCAAGTGACAGAAGAAAATAATGACGTCATCACGTTACCGCGTGACGAAATTGATCTCCAAGTTTGTAACTTACATGATGATGTCTTCACATATCATCGTCGATTGGTCAAAAGGGGGGCTGGGCTAATCCCGGAGGCAGTGCGAAATCGTGTTAGGTATGGAAAGCTTTCGGATGTGAGCGTGGAAGACCAATATATCTTGAGAAGTACGAAAACAAGATAACTTTCGCCCCCGAGTCGACATAGGCAAGAGAAAGAGAGAAAGAGAGAAAGAGAGAGAGAGAGATGTGATGAGAAAAGGCAGGGAGGTTAACAAAAAAAAACAAATATCTTGTTGGCTACCCTGCCAGGGGAAGGGGTGGGGAAAGATAGTTAAGTATAAGGAAGAGAGGAAGGAAGGATGGAAGTAGAAGCACACAGGAGTGTCACAATCGTTCACCAAGGTGGGTTGCTCGCAGGAACTTCAATAACGCTTTCGTCGTTTTCAGGCCTGAAGCTCGCCCCGCCGCGGTGGTCTAGAGACTAAGGTACTCGGCTGCTGACCCGCAGGTAGCGGGATTGAATCCCGGCTGCGGCGGCTGCATTTCCGACGGAGGCGGAAATGTTGTGGGCCCGTGTGCTCAGATTTGGGTGCACGTTAAAGAACACCAGGTGGTCGAAATTTCCAGAGCCCTCCAATACAGCTTCTCTCATAATCATACGGTGGTTTTGGGACGTTAAACACCACACATCAATCAATCAGGCCTGAAGCTCGGTCTTTCCGGCATTCCAAGATTGACATACTATAGCTAGCTTTCATGGGGCTTAGGCCAATTCACAAGGAACCTTGTAAGTTCTTACATGTCGGGCTTCTGACCACTCCGGTCCGGACTAAGCAAGCATTCGTGAAGGCCACACCGGGCCACAGGTGGCACAGAGGCATCCGGCGGATGAAGCTTGCCGGCGGTCGAAAGCGAAAGCGGGTCATCGCGTCGTGGCCCGTCCGACCAGTCTCCGCCGCCGCCGCCGCCGGTGTACACGGGGCTTCCGATAGCGGCTGTGCGTGCGAGAGCGACTGACCCCGTTCTCGATGCGAGCCACAGAGCGTGCCGCAGGGTCCCCGCGTGCATTCCGCCTGCATATATGAGTAAGCGCGGCAGAAACCGAAAAGGCCGAGCCGGTCACGGGCCACGCGGCCTTCGAGCGATCGTCGACGCCGACGACGAACTCCTTCTAGCGTGAACGGAGGCATGCGGGTCTCTCGTGAGACGCCACTTCTTCTGGGATATTGGTCAATTAAGTTGATAGCCCACAGCCGGAGCTCGTCGGAGAAATCGAAAGTAGAATTGGCTGCCCATATAAAGCTGCCGCTTTCGGAGAGCAGCTGTCCTTCATCAAATGTTTTGAGGAATAAACATTATTATTATTATTATTATTATTATTATTATTATTATTATTATTATTATTATTATTATTATTATTATTATTATTATTATTATTATTATTATATGCGAAGCATTTCTTAGCGAAATTTAGCGACATTGAGCGTATCTATCTATCTATCTATCTATCTATCTATCTATCTATCTATCTATCTATCTATCTATCTATCTATCTATCCATCTATCTAGCCGCTTATGTTTGGGTGCTCTCGTGGTCACCTCCTTAACTTGGCGTGAACCAAAATTAGCATGGTAGGGTAAGATGGTTTGACCAATGTGATGCGCTGGTCAAGACATAAATAATGTCACAATCCGGTCGCGTACGTCGTCAAGCACTTCCCGTCAGACGGTGGCACATACCCACGGCCGGCTATGTGCCGCTGCTATGCGGGTATGTGCCACAGGTCACTGACACTTAGTATCTACCCAGGAACGACGAGAACATTCATGGGCAATTTTAACGTGCAAGCGTTAAAAAATACCGGACATTGGTAGCGTCGACCCGATAAACGCAAAGAATAAATGTCAGAGTCCCAGCTGGAATCGAACCCAAGCATTCTGCATGACAATGAAACATTTTACCATAGCGCTATGCCAGGTCTTGGAACTACTTTTCAAATAGACGCTAATTTTCCTGAAACGTCAGTAGTGGTTGCAGTGCTGCCTACCCTATTTCATAAACATTACATATGTACTCCTTTCATAGAGCCGTCACGTCGGCATAACGTCAATTGTGGTTAGTCGCCATGCGTTGAAGTTGACTCATGTAGCAGTGTCCAGGGCCAGCATCCTCACGAGCATCGGCGCTTCATATCAGGTTCTGGTGTTGCCAATACGCATGTTCCAGTTGGGATGGTTGCGCAAGTGGAAACAACTGGTTATATAAACATCTGCAACTCTTAAACATATGTCTGTGCGTGCAACATTTGTAGATATTTTTAGCGTCATTTCATTATGTGTTGCTCAATACAAAAAATTCCAACACGGTCACCTTCCCTCCGCATGCTTCACATAACGTCAATTCCCAAGCACGTGGAATCTGCCGAATGTTTTTTTTTATTATTACAAAAAGGTTATTCCTGCGCCACACTTGCACGACCCAGTGCGATTTAATAACGGTGTCGTCGGACATATATGAGGGGCGACCAATGGCAAAGAAATGGTCAACCAAAAATGAACATTCGGTCTGAGTTGGATTTTTTTTTTCTTCATATGAAGAAGCATGAGCCATGCTCGCAATAACTTTCTATGTTATGAGATGGTTCTAATAAGAAATTTTTACAAATCCCGACACTAAAAGTATTAATTAGTGATTAGCACTCAAGAAAAAAAAGGTGCTCGACGGCGGACCTGGAGGTCACGGGACCGAATCTCGGGCACGACGGCCGTATTTAGAAAAAGGCAAAATACTATACAGGCTTTTATATCGAGGTGCCTGTTGAGGAACACCAGCCGGTCAAAAGGAGGAGGAGGCCTTTCAGAGACCTCCACTTCGGCCTCCATCCCAATAGCCTCGTGATCTTGGGTACTTAGACGCCGACCGTTATAATTAGTAAGAATGAAAAGCATCGTGGAATATGCCGCATACCTTTTCTGCCACACAACCCTATAGACCTTACTATATATATCCGCTAAACCCCACATATCATCATCATATATATATATATATCCGCAAGCTCTCTCTCGCTGCATGGCTGCAAGCGCGTTTATCCGGAGATGGTTATCACCCGACGGATAATATCCGTCCATATAAGCAGTTTTAACTAGCTGATAATGTTAATGCCTTGCCCCGCCGCGGTGGTCTAGTGGCTAAAGTACTCGGCTGCTGACCCGCAGGTCGCGGGATCGAATCCCGGCTGCGGCGGCTGCATTTCCGATGGAGGCGGAAATGTTGTATATAGGCCCGTGTGCTCAGATTTCGGTGCACGTTAAGGAACCCCAGGTGATCAAAACCTTCGGAGCCCTCCACCAAGGCGTCTCTCATAATGATATAATGGTTTTGGGACATTGAACCCCACATATCAATCAAATGTCAATGCCTTATATGTGCTGGAATTCTGTGTGTACTATAGCGACGCCGTCAAGCGTGATGCAGTCTATAGACTAATTTCAGTGCTGGACTATAATCGAGACGAAAGTCGAGCCGCCCTGAGCGGCTACGATTTTCAGTCATAAGCGCATACGCACTTACAAAGTAATGTTGAGTAGTCCTGTAGGTAGTTTCGTTGTAGATTGTATGTTAGACTATAAGACTGAGCCTCTTTTAACTCAATCAATAGACATTCACGCGGAACCGTGCTTCTACTAGGTGTGCGGCAAGGCATTGAAGCTTGTTGCTTTGTCGGCGACATTTAGTTTATGATAATAATTGTTCAGTTTTTACGTCCCAAAAGAACACTATGAGCGACGTTTAGTGGGGGACCCCGGAAATTCCTACCACCTGGTTTTTCGACGTGCGCCCAAATCTATGCACACGGGCTTGCCTCAAGTATTCTCGCTTCCGTCCACAATGCGGCCGCCGCCACTGGGATTCGACCCCGCGACCTTCGGATCAGCAGTCGACCACCATGACCACTAGGCCACCGTGGCGGTTGCAAATGTACTTCTGAACGCGGAAAGTTGCCCTTTCAAGTGCGTTTGAAAGAACGCTGGAAGTTGCCAATTCCGATGGCGTTCGTTTATCTCCTGCGCAACCTTGCTATATATTGACACGTGAATCGCAGTGAACATAAACGCACTGCTCTGGCCTGCCCCCCCTCTCCTTTACCAGATTTAATATTATATAATTATATTATATTTATTACTATAATATATACAATATTATTATATTTACTACTATTATTTACGTTAAAAGCAGGGGAACGGTATATTACAGCCGACTATCCCCTAATCATGACATTATTATGTAGTCACTGTTTGTTTGTTTGTTTGTTTGTTTGTTTGTTTGTTTGTTTGTTTGTTTGCTTGTTTGTTTGTTTGTTTGTTTGTTGGCCCTACTTTATATTCGTTGGCCACGCAGAAATAATGACTCGTTCGCCGTCATTCTTCGGAGCATGTACCTAGAATTACACATCGCGTCATTTATTGAAAATGCGGGCCAACGGCAGAGCTTGCATTCTAGTATGCGCGTTCTAAAACGCAAAGAAAAAAATACACAAATGAATGAAGACCGCGTGTATAAATGCCCAAAATCGATGTTGCAGAGACGTTTGGCGAAGCCCCTCATTCGCGTCGAAGCTATAAGCCAACGACTCCGCCCGACGTTCTGTTCACAGTTTCTAATCGCCACTAACCGCGTGGAGCAGTGGCGCACGCCAAAAGGTGGCTGGCTGATTTGCATACTAGACAACGCGGCTGGTGCGGACATTGCGGAGCAAGCGCGCCTTCGGGGAGCCGTCGCGTATGTGATCTGAATGGGCAATTGAGAAGGGCGTTTCCCGAACCGATAACCGCTCGTTCATTGAGTGTAGTCGGCGACTTTGCTGCGAATCTCGGCTCCGCACCGAGTGGGTCGCCCCGTTCAAGGACTGCGGAGGACGCACAAAAGTGCGCTCCCTTTACGAAGCATCATTACTGAGTCTAACGAGGGGCGGAATGTGCAACCGATACCCCGTGTTTAATGCGTTAGCATTTACATAGACACTCCGGCAAAATGCGCGAGTGTTTTCGCGAAGTATACCGCATTTGCTCGCATTGAACTAGAACTCTGGTTTGATGCGTGGCCTCCGAGATTAGCCACTGGCGTGTTGCCGGCTATAATCTCGGAGGTGCATGGTTCGGTGATAGCCCATCACGGTTGTCTAGTGGTTATGGTGTTCGACTGCTGACGCGCAGGTCGCGGGTTCGGATCTCGTCTGTGGCAGCCACATTTTCGAAGGAGTCGAAAATGCCTGAGGCCCACGTGCTTAAATAAGGTGCACGTTAAAGATACCCCAAGTGGTCGAAATTGCCCGAAACCTCCACTAAGGCGTCTCTCGTAAACATATCGGCGTTCTGGACCGTCAAACGCCAACAATTAGTTTTGATGATTGTTGGCTATCAGTGTAATCGAGTCAATGTAATCGAAGGTAATCCGATGTAATTAAAGCTAATGTTAGTGCGTTGCTCTCATATTCACCACAAAATCACCGCTAAGTTTTTGTTACTGCCCTTGTTTCATCACCATCGTTCATTATAGAGCCAAATGATGGAGCGCCTTCATGCGCTCTAGCTAAACAACAGTGGAGAATGAATATTCTCTATGTTTCAACCATGTCATGTTCAGGTTATTCATGTGCGAGAATAGAACCAACACCTTAGGTTGTTAGAATTGTGCGCTGTTTTTCAAACTACGCTGGCCATTGACGGCACGGTATATATGTTTCACGTGACAATGTTTTAGAGAACAATGATTCCTTCATACAGTATAGTGACGTACGAGTCACGTCATTCAATCGACTCCCTGAACTTCACGATTTGTTGCTAATAGTTAGAAGACTGGGTGTGTTGTTGCAACATGATTTTGAGAGATAATCAGCACAACCGACATGGGGGGGGGGGGGCAGAAAAGATGTACTTATATAGCTATGTTTGTCCACATGATGGATTCTTGTAACATCACTGTGTCACAATGATGCTTTAATGACCCCTCATGGTTGTTGCAAGTATGTAATTGTATAAAAAGCAAAGGCTCTCCAAAGATTGATTGATATGTGGGGTTTAACGTCCCAAAACCACTTCAATATTATGAGAGACGCCGTAGTGGAGGGCTCCGGAAATTTCGACCACCTGGGGTTCTTTAACGTGCACCCAAATCTGAACACACGGGCCTACAACATTTCCGCCTCCATAAAGGCTCTCCAAAGAAATAAATTGTTGCAAGTTCAGCGCAATGTGACCTCTCTGCTGTCCCCTCCTGTCGATTGCGCTATATAGTTTGCACCCATAATTAGCTGGTAGTTCTTGTTAAAGCAGCACATATATACAACGACTTCACATAACAACGTTTCGCCCAGGAAAACTGTGAGAGGAGACACATGTGGCATTACCTTGTTAATGTTTCAGAGACAGTCAAAACACCGCGCAATCCCCTTGCCCGCTTGATGATATCATTGCAGGCACGCGTGCAATCCCATTGACGACAGCCCGCTTGATGATATCATCACAGGCACGCGCCGCCAACGGTGTGCATGGTGCAGCGGATTTACCCTCTTGCCAAATTCCGCTTTAATGACCGTCTAGCGCAATGTGGTTTGCACTGCCAGTATAGTTCGCCCGCAGAGTACCGGCCCGACCACCACACTTTGGCTCGCTAACTATAAACGAAACATTTAGTTAGCATCTTGTTGCCACGCGAGACTTCCTTTTCTGTCTCTTTCGGGCCTGACTGGCATTTCAACAGCCGTTTCGGTGCGAATACCCGGAATTGCAGTTTGCATGTTTCGTTTTTGGTGCGAAAACAGCGATCGTTCAGTTCGCGTTCACGCTTTCCGAAGCCTAATTGGCGAACAATCTACTCAAGGGTATAGCGGTCGCAAGAGGCACACGAGTGTTTGCCTTTGAGAGTGTCCTCGGTTCTTAATTGCGCAAATTATAAGTCTTTAGCTCTGTGCAACTCACCGGAATGATGACAGCAGCCAGATAAACGACTGGCAGAAAATGACCGATTATTAATCATTTTATGCTCACTCACGGACGAGGGTGTTCTCCGGTCTACACAGGCGTTGGCAGTGGCCTTACCCTGCAGAACTGACCGACTGCTCAAAACGAGTACGCTGGTACTGACGCCGTCAGCGCGCATTCTATGCCAGTGTCTCAACCCCACCACATTCTCGCCGAACAGAATCCAATAGTTGGTCAAAAAAAAAAAATTGGGTGTGATCACCTTACCTCATCATGCAGCCTATGTTTAGGCCCCGCCGCGGTGGTCTAGTGGCTAAGGTACTCGGCTGCTGACCCGCAGGGCGCGGGTTCGAATCCCGGCTGCGGCGGCTGCATTTCCGATGGAGGCGGAAATGTTGTAGGCCCGTGTGCTCAGATTTGGGTGCACGTTAAAGAACCCCAGGTGGTCTAAATTTCCGGAGCCCTCCACTACGGCGTCTCTCATAATCATATAGTGGTTTTGGGACGTTAAACCCCACATATCAATCAATCAATCAATCAAGCCTATGTTTAGTGTACTACAAGAAACCTAGCCTTCCATCCCTCCTTATTTTTTTTAATTTTAAATCAATACATTTAAGGATAGGCTGCTAGATGTGTGTTGTTCCAGCTACTCCCTCTTTTCTTAAATCATGACTGTCATCGTAACGTTGTCAACGGTGACAAAACTAGGCCGACACAAACTATCATACTCAGTCTCAGCACTCCATTGTAAATGTACACTGTCGTCCTTTGTGAAAGAGAACACGTTAGCACGTGGCCTGCGCTCTGCGACGGTGGCCTACAGGACCATCATCAACCGACAGCAAAAGAAAAGGCGTTGGCTTTTGCCGCCATCTATTGGCAGAAAAAACAACGAGTTATGCGCGCTGGAAAAGCGACGCGAGATACTGTGTTGGCAGCCGTTGTAGTACGCAGGTCACGCGATCGCGTGTTCCCTTTCATAAAGAACGACAGTGTATACAAGCAGCAGGCGGATTCACACGGCGTGAGTGCTCACACAGGCGAAAAGTGCACGCATTGAATGAAAAGCTTTAGAACACGAGTCTTGCTCCCCCCCCTTGTTCCTCTTATTAAAGAACAATCTTCTCTTCAAGCTTTCATCTTCTCATGAACTCGCACCGCAGGTTACCCTTCTTGTCATGCACTGAGTGACGTCCTTGTGTTCGCTCATCCATGCTTCACGTCACTGATTGACCAATCGGTGTCCGCGTCTCCCGTTAATGATCAAAAGTTGAAGCCATGTTGTCGTTGCCTACAATCGTTTTGCCTCGTTCGAATAGTTTTTCGCTCAAGGCTGTCACGCGTGTAACCGTAAGCGTACAGTGTGCCTAACTAATTAGTTAACCATGTTAGCTGCTAATGCCTTGTGCGCACTATGGAAGAGGCGTGCGAGACAATCGGGTACACGTGAACATGACTCACTTGAATGATTTGTGTCTCCTCGCGCACGGCGTGCTTCGTATATACGCTTTCAGGTGCGCATATTTGGCTTAGTCGCAGGCTGACATATAGTTAGCACGTGCCCTCTAGAGAGTCTCACTTACGTGAGAGAATTCCCAGGTGCAGGACGAATGCTTGTACGACTGCTTACGTAATACGTTCTGGCATGCCATATTGGTTGGTTCATTGCTGAAAAACTTCTTAAACTGTGCTAGAAGACGAAGACACAGATAATAAACATTCAAAACACCACAAACGATGTACTTAATTACGCCACGCTGCTTACAAATGCTTACGCCATGCTGCTTACGGTTTCGCAACTATTTTGAAGCTTCCTGCGCGGTCTCTATTTCACTTCCTCAGCGCCTCGTGACAAAGCACGCCGCTCGTCCGTTTCGTATTTCGACGTGCTCAGTTGAGTTATTCGCACTTCGTGATAAAGAGTGCACATGTCTTATACGGGGAGGAAGGTTGTGTTGTGGTGCATGCAGGGATTTGCCTGGAGAGCTATAGTTATAAGGCTGCGAAATGCTGGTATGCACATACAAGAGTAACTATAGGATTACCGTAGATGTCAGTCGTATGTGAATAGTGGGTCTAAAACAATGCCTGATCAATCGATATATACGTGAATTTTAAAGAACAACAGGTGGTCACAAGTTGTCCATAGCTCCCGATGCGGCTTCTTCTGTAAGTTAAAACTTACGTGCCCCTTCGATATTCCTATGAATGAATTGTTTATGAAAACTCTGAATCTATTTTGCATTACTTCTCGCTACAAGTAGTTGACGGAAGACGCATGCTCACCCCTGCAGCTATGTATGAAGTGATATTTTCGAAGCTCCGTGTAAACTTGCAGAGCTTCGGCAAAACTGCACTTGCAGGGATTTCCGGCCTGCATGCGTTCTTAAGTGAACGTTATAATTTACGGCATATTCATATGGTTATTTTGGGCCAATAAACCCCACATATCATTGATATAAATCAATAATTTATGGCACCGTACTGTTTTGCAGCAGAAAAGTGTGCACATTACCACACTGTGCTGTACACTTCCGCTTCACTGGACCATTCGCAGTTGACTGGCGTCGGTTATCGACCGTTATAGCTCTATAGGCTGTTAACAAGTCATCTTGCGCAGGCATTTTTTAAAGCTAATGCAGTGTTGACAGCGATTCGAGTCAGCCGATGGCATTATTTTATGTGAGCATTTATGAATTACCGTTATCAGTGAATAAATAGGTTGGTTCCGTGCAGCTACATTATAAGGACGGAGATCTGGTGATCGTATACACGGGAACTCAGCGAGCAATTTATGTGCGACCTTATACTTTACATTCGTTACAACGAGCGCAAGATGCATTAATTTCAGATAAAGCACAGCTGCCTTCTCAACGCTCACAACTTTACTGATTACGCGGCTACATCTACACAGATATCGCGTGATAAGAATCGCTGACTTTATTACCAGCCGAACGATATCATCTTTTTCGCGTGTTTCAAAGAGAGCTTTCACGCGAAGCAAGTAAAGCTTGAATGAACTTTTTGAACTGCAGACGGGTGCTGTAGCCCACAATTATTTGCGTGAGCCACGATTTTGCTATCCCCCTATATCGCCCTCAGCATTTTTTGATGCGTCTGTGAAGTGATGTCACTTTTGGTACCATTCGTGTTCACGCCGGTCGTTTACATGCAAGACGCCGTATTTGTTTGCTTTGTTTATATTTTTTGCTCGTAAGACATACAAAGCTTCTGCCTTAAAGCCTTGGGTGTAAGCTCCCATGCCACGCTCAGCCTGTTCTCGCGACTGAATGATTCAACGTAATTGTATACTAACACCGTTGGCACCACCACCGCTACGATTGGCACTCGACGTGTCTCCAAGGTTGACTGGAGAAGCGAGAAAAACCGAAGTCAGTGGTTAGGGGATGCTCTAAAGACTGGGCGAGTGGATGACAGCAAATGTTCCTTGAAAGGCCTCTTACGGTCCCCGAATTCTTCGAGCACCAACGGTACTTGGCAGACCGCGCTTAGCCGGAAGCCGTCGCATTCTTGTGTTTTGCCGCTCGAGCACGTCTTTAATGTCCCTTGTCTGCCTCCTACCGTCGGATCCTCAAGGACGACTGTGTGCCACAAAGGTCGTTTGCTCCGACACCCCGCGCCGTATATCTGTACACGAAGGCCTCGGCCAACGCGTTCCTCTGACGCTTCGTTTCGAGAATACCATGCAGCATTACTTAGGAGACAGGGCTTCACCTTTTGCTGACCGGAGGCGAAGTTTGAGAAGCCGTTCCAGTGGCGAGAAAAACCGTGATTAACTGGCGTACGGGGAAGCGCGCGAGAAATTATTTTATGGGTCCTCGTTTGCCAGGCCGTACGCTGCAGCAGCAGTGTTGGTAACGCACGAAATGACCCATTCATACACAGTACTTTTAACCCGCACCGATCACAAGTACTCGCGATAGCCATTGCCTACAACCTAGTCAAGATTGGTGTACTACTGCGGCATACAGGCTTAAAAGTATACAGTGGTAGTGGTGTAATTACTGTTATAGTCCAGCGCTTAATGCGCGTTCGTTATGTAAATCACTCTGAATTACGCAGGGGAATCGTATGCTCGGTCGATCTCTTTGGCGGTCAGCATTTTCACAGAACGCTAGTTGACGGAAGTGTATGGAATTAGGAAATGTCGCACGTCCTATCAGCGCTATTGTTCACGTCGAAGGCAGATCGCGTCGCTCTTCAGTGCATTGAAAATTCGAAATGGCAGCCGATAGCTACAACGAGGTTTTGTGTTGGAAATACGTCGCGAAGACATGTAAGTATGTATATACCCGAAGTTGGTTGAACACGCGGCCAGAGACAACGTTGTACACAGGATACGGATGGTTCGATCGTGGTGACGGATACGTTAATACAATTTTTAATCAAGTAATAAACGATGACAGCTTCTATTATTACAAACTTCACAAGGCACCGACTCTTATAAATTGTTGTGGAGAGTTCAAGTCAAGCTCTCTTGATTTCCCTTATAGATTACATCAAATTTTATATTGATTCATTGTTCTAACGGTGCAACGAAATTACACCGCTAGAACGATGATCTCTAATTCTGATTCCTGATCCCTAATCCCTAATCTCTGATCATTTTTTTCGCTGTCGCCGTGCAAATTTAGAAACCACAACGAAGCAAAAGAGATGTATTTTCTTTTAATTCTGTGGTGCATACATATAACCTTGAAGATGCATAAAAGCACGGAGTGCAATATTGAAGGTTTGGTTAAGTGGTTCGTTCAGGATGCGTCACTAGGTTGCATTAGAAGGCTGTATCATAACACTTTTTCCGCAGCAATTATATTCGTAGCCCGAAAACTTTTGCTCGCATTTGTACATCGCCTCTATTATACTGCTCAATACGAAGCTGTCCAGTGCACACTTTCTGTCGACATTCTGACAAGGTTTTTTCCCCTCTTTCAGCGTTGTTTCTTACATTGATAAAAAAAATGAGCACAAGTGTATGGAGTCGTACAAAACGGAGTGAAATGAGACAGAAGGCAAATATCCAAGCAATCACAGACTGCCCTCGTGCGCGCGCAGGTTGAGAATTTGGCCCTTGATCGCTCATAAAGGCGCGGTTCTTTCACCTTCTGCCATGCTGCACTCTTCTAAGGACGGTGAGTTTCCGGCACAATAGCCGGAAGGTTGGGTGGACTGCAACAGCCTGCAGCTGTGGTGACGGCCGTTGTTTTGAGCAACCCTACGCGAAGGCAGATTAGGTAATTCCGTGGTGCTACCTGCAGCGTCCTTCACTAGCCGTTGTGTCGGCCTGTCCTCTTTTGTTTACATTAGTCTGCAAGGGCGATGGAAAACAAAGGGCCTCTCTCCGCCTTGGCAGCAAAGCCAGCGTTTTGGCTTGTACTACCGCAACCAACTCAGACCTCGCATGAAATAGCACTGCGAGCGCAAACAAAAGAATAGTGAAGCGGAAACTCGAAACAGTCGGAGCCCTGACAGTCATACTGTTCGACTTAATGTTCATTTTAGTTCTCGCGTTACAAAGCAGCATTCACATTGCGCTTTAGGAGCTGCTAGAGCCAAACAAAACGCTTGTTGTCTTGAATAGCGCTTAAAGATTGGCAACATGCCACAGGATTGTGAAAGGCCCAGATTTATGAGAAGTTCCGAGTTGCTGTTACTCATTTATATAATTAAACTCGCATGTTGAGATGAGACAGAGCAAATACTTCTAGAAGCAGTGCTATATCTGTCATGGATTTCATAACAAATAAGCTGGTTAGACTTCACAGTTATTGTATTTGTCTTATGTAGGCACACTCGCGTTTAAGCTATAGACCAAGAGCCCAATAACGGCTGCGCCTATGTGTTCCACGCAGCATGGAATCTTAAGGGAACCGAAGCAAACGAAAATAAAACACATATTTTTGTGCATCGTTGGAATTAAGACGGTTGAATAGCGTCTATAGATCGGAAAGGTTCTTACCAGACCCGTAGCCAAAAAAAAAGGCCTTCGCCCTCCACCCCCCACTTTCCCCTCCCCCCGAAAGAAAATTCGGTGGAGAGAGAGAGAGATAAAGATGCAAGGAAAGGCAGGGAGGTTAACCAGGCGCACATCCGGTTTGCTACCCTGCACTGGGGAAGGGATGAAGGGGAGAAAAGAGGTTGCACAGAGATAAGAAGGTACACACAATCACGAGCACACTCGGGGGAACACACACACTCTACAGGTGGTCGCTCGGGTTTGTTGACTTTAAGTAAAGTAGCAGTGCTCTACTTGCTTTCTGCGCAACTGAGGCAAATGCCCAAGGTCCTAGAATCTTCTGCACACAAAATGGTCTCGAGTCAAGTTGATTCAAAACCATTCGGAGCTGACATCGCTGTGTGTCGTCGGAAGCGCAGCTGCACAGTACGTGTTCGATGGTCTCTTCAGCTCCGCAGTAGTCGCATGTAGAAGTGTCTGCCATACCAATGCGGTGAAATTCGGTGAAGGGGAGTCTTTTACTGAGGACAAGCTAATGAAAATAGGTATATTTCAATGTTTCAATCAAGTCACCCCCCACCTCCTGAAAAAAAAAATTCTAGCTACGGGCATGGTTCTCGCACTTCTGATGGTATAGCTGTCACAGCGAAAGACGTCAGTGCCTGCCCTGAGGCCGTGGGACCTAATACCATGGTTTTAAGGACTATATATACTCGAATACTAAAAATGCTTAATGCACGTAAAACACGAAGCAAGTCAACGAAACTGACGGTGCGTAGCAAAAATCAAATACATGAACGCGGGCAAGTACTGCTATGTTGTATATGCGTCAACTTCTATATGCGTTCTAGCCAAGTCAATTGTTAGAAATCATCATCATCAGCCTGACTACGTCCACTGCAGGACAAAGGCCTCTCCTATGTTCCGCCAGTTAACCCGGTCCTGTGTTGGCTGCTGCCAATTTAAACCCCCGAACTTCTTAATCTCATCTGCCCACCTAACTTTCTGTCTCCCCCTAACCCGCTTGCCTTCTCTGGGAATCCAGTTAGTTACCCTTAATGACCAGCGGTTATCCTGTCTACGCGCTACATGCCCGGCCCATGTCCATTTCCTGTTCTTGATTTCAACTATGATATCCTTAACCCCCGTTTGTTCCCTAATCCACTCTGCTCTCTTCTTCTCTCTTAAGGTTACACCTACAATTTTTCTTTCCATTGCTCGCTGCGTCGTCCACAATTTAAGCTGAACCCTCTTTGTAAGTCTCCAGGTTTCTACTCCGTAGCTAAGTACCGGCAAGATACAGCTGTTATATACCTTCCTCTTAAGGGATAGTGGCAATCTACCTGTCATAGTTTGAGAGTGCTTGCCAAATGTGCTCCACCCCATTCTTATTCTTCTAGTTACTTCAATCTCGTGGTTCGGCTCCGCGGTTATTACCTGCCCTAAGTAGACATAGTCTTTTACAACTTGAAGTTCACTACAACCTATCTCGAAACGCTGCTCTTTTCCGAGGTTGTTGTACATTACTTTCGTTTGTTAGAAATCATAATAACTAAAAAATTAATGCGAAAAATAGGCTTCAAAACACTGCGAAAGCTGGATGGATCTTGCTTTAAGTATTCCTGCAAATGAATTTCTCAAAATCCCGCCTGGTTGCAAAGGTGTTCATGAAGGGGATGATTAACATTGTGGCTTCATGCTACAAAGCACCGAACAAGTTTTTACGCGAGACAGAACTCGACAAGAGACTACAAATTGATTGGAACTTCCAAAGTTACGCTTCATTGCCACCTTCCTCATTGCCACCTTCCTATCTTTTTCACCCCCTTCCCTTTCCTAGAAATGAATTCCTCAGTAGCAGGTCGGTAAATTGGCTCAAGACAACGTCTCAGCTTTTATGCCACAATAAACAATTCTCTCTCTCGCGTTACAAAAATGGCGGTTGTCGACTATCCCCTCTCCCGACTATTCCTGGCTGCTCGTCATCAAACGCGATCTTACGCTTGCTTCGCTATTGTCAGAAGTGCTAAGGATCTTCTCATTACGCTTTCTTACGCGCTATTACCATAATATCAAAAGGGGCGGATGTTGATTTCATGTCGGACCGTTCAGAGGTACGCGTAAGGAAACCACTGTATAGCGCCACCCTCGTAACGCGCGACAAGCTATACGACCGTGTTACTTCAAGAATGCCCGGCGCTCGGAGACGCATTGCGCGAGAAAGATACGCTGCTATGAATAGCAGGGAGTCAGGCGACGCAGACCGCCTGTCGCGCATGCCCGTCGAAGGGCGTGTTCGCATCAACGGCAAAACAAGAGAAATCGCGCGCCTCTGCATGCAGAAGGCTATACAAGGCCACGCACGCACGTACAAAGTTAACAGGTTGTAGCCTTGGTCACTGCGTTACAACTTCGGCAAGGTGCCAGTGTAGTGCGCGCCGCCCGTCTAATGAACATCGACGCGCGCCCGGCGGTGGAAGGACGGCTGCGCGTGAGTTGACGCCTACACCAGGAACTTTCAAGAAGCGGGAGGAGAGGAAGACTATAGGAAGGTGTGCGTACCGGATGACTTCTAAAAGGCGGATGCTGCGGCTCTGCCTATACATAAAACTGTCGTGGCTGGTCAGCTGTTGACTCGACGGCAACACCGCTGAGATCGCCTCCGTCCGCGTATGAGATGTCATGATGAGTGACAGGTAAACCTCAGCTTACTCAAACCATCCGTCGAGAGCGAAGTGTATCTTGGCAAGTAAGACTCAATTAAAATAATCAGCCAAGCTGTTATTGTGATCTTCGTATCTTCTGGGGAGAGTGGGGGATATTGGGCGTTGTTTCTGTTTCCCATTGTAGGGGCAAATGATAAGTTGCGGCATAAACGTTTTTTCTAGGAAAATAAGCTTTCTCTGACCGTAGAATGACAACCGGGGGAAGTGGGAGCCAATTCATGATGTAGCACTTTGCCTTCGGGCCTCGATCGCGCCCATGTCTTGGACGCAGCGTGTACGTATGGCAGAGCGTTGGTGCTTAGAAAGCGTAGGCCTTGAGAATGCTCAGCGAACCATTGGTGCCTGCGCGCCACTGTCGTTTTCATTAAAAAATGAGCCTGAGCGATAAAACGGATAAAAGGCCGACAAAACCAAGACTTCGTGATAAGGCGCTGAAGGCCATAGAAACTTAGAAGAACACCACGAAGGTATAGAATGATTTACGTCCTGGTGTACTGCAATTCTCTGTAGCACAAAAGCATCTTGCATCACTGTTAATCAGCGTACTTTTCCAAGAGTTCCCCAATTCATTGAAGCGTGGCACATTGCACCTCCGCCCACACTCACACACTTACGGGGCGATTAGCTAAAGGCGCGCATCGGCGAAGCCTTTTGAAGATGACTACCTTTTGAAGATGACGGCCAGGTTGCTCCAACCCTCTATTGCACGCCTCTGTACGCCCGTTCGCGTGTTCATGCAAATTTGCAGCCTGCTGTACAGTCAACTAGTTATGACATCCTGACCTCGGACCCACTATGTCACGTAAATCACTCCCTCCTTCGAAAGTTCATTCTGTGCGAACCTGCCCTTTTGTTATTGCTCTTTTCTTTAACATGCTGGTTTTCACTATGGCAAGCTTTATTGTTCGACGAAGGCGTGACGAAATCGAATGGAGTCAACGGACGATGAGCGACGAAGGTCGCCGATGCAATGGGCCACGCCATCTTTGCCATTGATTCCTGAGAGTAGACACACGCCTTTCGGCCTGTTATCTTCCATATTTCACTGCGCGGAGCCGGAACCGTCAACATGCTTTCATTTCATTTTTTTTAATGTTTTCTCGGCGTAGGCGTTTCTTCTTGTACACCCTTGAAGGCCACCTTGAGGATGCGCCTACGAAGACGTTTGATCGCGTAGTTGCGGTCAGTGGACACGTCGTATGAGAACACGGACGGCAACGGCACACCATGGATGTCGACGTCAAACGCAGTTCTCTGGAACCGGATTTCGAGATCGCGTCGCGCCTCGTCAACCAAGCAGGCAGCGAGGAGGACAAAACGTACACTCTGCCAATCAAGCACACCTTTCCGCGTTTGCGGATGCTCGTCAAAGCGTGAGCGTTACAGAAGGAAAGAACAATACTTTTACCTTTCTTTTTTTTTCTGAAAAGTAAAACCAGTTCTGGTGACAAAACAGGAACACTTTTTTTAGCATCAAACAAAGGCAAATAGGCGTGAATGTTATCACGTCTTTTCTGACTCCTCGAATTCGAGAGACATATTACTGAGAATTGACAGAATCTGGTATTCGTATGGGACAATTCATTATTCTTTACCTTTACTCGTTGTTCTTAGACATAAATGAGTATTTTCTGCTACCGCGAAACCCGTTTCTTTTGAAGACGCGCAATGAAATCATTTTCGCACCACTCCTTACTTTATATCGGAGACAATATTGCTAATATTTGCAAATCTTCGAATTTTTAGTTACGTCATGTGTTCTCATGGCAGAGGGAAAGCGGGCAGCTTAATTTTTCACGTCCTTCATAAACATCAAGTGTGGATGAGATGAAGATGGAGTGTGGAAGATGAAGTCAGAGTACAGGAATACAGATTTATCACACACACACACACACACACACACACACACACACACACACACACACACACACACACACACACACACACACACACACACATGCCTGGTAATAAGATTGCGCTGTTGGCTTAACCTAAAAATTAAATTAGGTGTTTCATGACTTGCACAAAGAAGAAGATATGACCGACTCCTATATTTTGTATCACCTTAGTTTACTAACTGGAAATTTCTCATAATACCATGACTGCAATTTTAATAATACATCGTATTACATCCTCCATTATAAATATCACAGCATAAACAGAGAAATCGTGTTTATTCCATCTTCTTTCTCTGTGCGAAAGCCGCCAAGCTCATACCATTGCACAGTGCTGTAGTCGGTAGCGACGCCTTATATAACATATCTCATCTCGCAAAAAAACAACAGCAAAGAAACACACACACTCAAACACAGTTATTGTTTACTCTCTAACAAAGTCCTTCAATTTCTTCGGAGTCTTCTTTTTACGCTTCTTCTCTGCAGAAGATGATCCAGGGTCAGTATTTTCATTGTCATCCGCTCCTGATGTGTCAGGTTGTGGTACATGGATCACCCGTCAGATGCAGGTGACCAGTTCATAACAGCAGAAGTGGCCGATTTCATTTTGTCGACTGCTCGGGGGTTAACAGCGGCCAACTTGGATGCGTTCCACACACGCCCATCTTCCAAGAGGTATGAGGCCAGTCCGTGTTTTCCAATTATCTTTGGCGCGGAGAACTGTGGAGACAGCTTGCCGCGGACTGCAAGTAACTTAACACGAACGTAATCACCAAAGACGAAGCTGGGTTTCTTGGCTCCACGTTTTTCATCGGTGCAGCTCTTTGACATATTTTGCTTGTTTTTTACGCGCTCTTGTAACTACTCATTCGCCCTTGATGGGCTCATGCTGAAGCATTTGTCAGGCAATCCCACAATGTCGAATCTGGTGCGAGGTTGGCTTCTATGAAGAAGAACAGTGGGTGCCGCACTATTAGTCACGTGAGGTGTTCAGTAATATACTTGCAGGTAATCAAGCAAAACAGAGCTAGTTGAATATTGGACTTCAGCACCCTATAATATCTAAAACACACACACACACACACACACACACACGCACGCACGCACGCACGCACGCACGCACACACTGGGAGAGAGACCATGGTATATAGCACGCATGTGTATACAGCTGTGTACTGTTATGCCAGCGAGTCCTCGTCAAACGTCCGTGCCTCTGAAAACGGCAATCTGGGTCAAGGCCAGCCCGAAGTCCGCCTGGCGCCATCAACTCGACGGCGTGAACACGCGCGGCGCCCCTCTGGCCCACGTGCATTGAGTCAGCTGTGCACGTGACAGCGAGCCGGCGTCCTCGTGTCTGGTGGTCTGACGCCTGGCGCGGCGACCCCATTGGCGGAACCTGCCCTGACGACCAGCGGCGCTTCTGATTGGACTTTTTGGTTGGACCCGGTGTAAATAAAAGAAGCCCTGCGGCGCGTCGCGATCGGCAGTCCTATGAGAGAGGAGGTCCCGTGTCGGAGAGCCGACATGTGTGCGAGTCGGCGGTTTTAGACGAAAAGCTGACCTATGTGTTAGGGAGGAGAGCTCGGCTCTTCGAGTCTCTGTCGGCCCCAGTGCCGAAATTGTAACGCCTCTGTATATATGCTGTACATAAACCTTGTTTAACTCACCGTCGTCTCGTCCGCTCGTCTTATCAGCTCTGCGCAGAAGCAGTCGCGAGCTGAGAAACATACGCTACCAAACGGCTGGTGACCTTCCCGGCGGAGTTGAAAGCAGTGGCGCCTGTAGGACCGGGTCGGCGTCGCCGTCTTTCTCAACAGTGGTGGCATCGGTGGCAGCCACGGAGGCAGATTCGCAACAGTGGAGGTCAGCGGTAGGATTTCGGAGGTGGCTTCGCAACAGTGGTGGCTTCGGCGGGATCGGCCCGTCGTTCTCAACAGTGGTTGGCAGCTGCGGGATCGGCCGGCGTCAGCGACATCGATGCGGTGGGTGCCTGATGTTTTCCCCTCAGTTCACCAGACTACTCTAGCTCAGGTTGTAGTAGTTTAGAGAAGGGCTGTGTGAAGCATTAGACTGAGCTTTGATCGTTTCAAGCAAAGTCGAAGTGCTTTGAAACCAAAGTTAATGCGGAGGGGGTAAACACGGGAGTGTGAAAAATTGCTTGCGCGTCTTGCTAGTTGACTTATAGTGGGTACGGCAAGTAAATTGTTAACAGGGGCAAACAGCAAGAGGCTAGTGTGAACGATGGAGAACCTTAAAGTGAAGGAACTCATCGAAATTTGTGAGGAACTCGGCATTTCTTTGGGCCGTGCGAAACGAAAGCAAGCGATCCTTGAGATCATGAAGGATGAAGGAGTGTCTGCTGAGGAAGTCGATGAGGCCTGGGCGGATATCAAAGCACGCCGCGAGGAGGCTGAAAGGCGAGAAGTAGAAACTCGCGAACGGGAAGAAGCTGAAAGGCGTGAACGTCGCGAGCGCGAGGAGGCCGAGAGACAGGAGCGCCTTGAGATGAAACGACTAGAAATGGCAATCCTACAGTGTTCGCAGGCGCCTAGCGTAGCTTCTTCCGACGATTCAGGTCAGCAGTTTTAGAATTCGGGACCAACTGCCACCGTTCGTAGTAGGCGAGGACATGGCGAAATATCTCGTCAAGTTCGAACACGTCTGTGAGCGAAACGCTTTGGAGCGGTCTCTTTGGGCGCAGAACCTGATAGCTCTTCTTCCCGGCGAAGTGTCCGACGCGATAACTTGCTTGTCGAGGGAAGCGTTTGAGAGCTATGACGAGGTTAAGGAAGTGCTCTTGAGACGTTATAAGTTGTCACCCGAGGCTTTCAGGCAAAGGTTCCGGTATGCTGAAAAGGGGAATGAGTCACACGTTGACTTCGCGTTTCGTCTTAAAGCCGATTTAATCGAATGGCTCAAGGGCGAAGGTGTTTATGACGACCGCGATAAAGTGGTGGAATGCGTTGCATTGGAGCAATTCTACCGCTGCATCGAGGATAATGTCAGACTTTGGCTGCAGGACAGACTTGGGGAAGTACAGCTAAACAAGGCAGCCGAGTTAGCTGAGGAGTATTATACTCGCCGAAAGTTGCATAGCAGGGCAGTGCGCGTTGAAAAGGATGAGAGAAAAGAGGGCTTTTCAAAGAAACCTGATCAACGGAGACCCGCTCCGCACCGTAATTTCAAGAAGGACCCGTCTCTTACGAAGGATAGTGTAGGGGAAGGGCAAACAGAAGCGGAGAAATCGAGTGAGGTTTCTACCACACAGGCATTTGAATCGGAAAACAAACGGAAGCCGCTGATCTGCTACAACTGCAAAAAGGAAGGGCACATCGCGAGAAACTGTCAGGAAAAGTTTGCCTTCGCAACAATCCGAGAATCAGAAAAAAACATGCGGTTGTTGGAGCCGTATCTCCAAGAAATTAGGGTGAATGAAAAAACGTGCCGAGCACTTAGAGACTCAGCGGCAACCATGGACGTTGTCCATCCTTCATTGGTGTCTCCAGATGACTTTACAGGAGAATGCGCGTGGATCAGGCAAGTCGCCGAGGAGCAGAGTGTTCGCTTACCAATCGCCACGGTTGTCATTGAAGGCCCGTTCGGTCAGCTTCGCACCGAAGCGGCTGTGTCTGCCGCGCTAAATGATCGTTTTCCTTATCTTTTCTCCAACAACTCGGAGCAGCTTCTCAAAGAGCAGGGCAAATCGTTCTTCACACACTTTGCGTGCATGGCCCTCACGCGATCGCAAGCGCGGAAGCTATCGCGGCAGCTTGATCTGGTTCAATGCAGTGAACTCTCAAGTGACCTTGTCGGCGGGTCGACGGAACCCCAGAAAGGAAATTTTCCGCATGAGTCATGTGAGCAGTCACGCGAGCGGCCCGTCGCGAAAGCGGTCGGCGCGGCCGGCGCGGTAGGGGGAGACGACATGGCGCCATTGAGTCAGAGCGAGAGGGTTGCAACGCTCTCGCCTGTAGCGGAAAGTTGGAGCGAGCTGCCGAGAGTTGATCGAGAGACGCTCATTCGAGAGCAGCGTGAGGATCTCTCGATTGAAGCGCTAGTGGAAAGCCAGAAAAACGCGGCAAAAGACCTGTGGAAGGAGCACTACGAGGAATCGGTGAAGAAGCGCGCTTTTGAAGTTGATAATCAGGTAATGCTGCTGCAGCCGTCCAAAAGGAACAAGCTTGAGGTTGATTGGGAAGGGCCCGCCAAAGTATTATCGAAGCCTTGCGATACAAATTATGAAGTGAAATTAGGAAGGCGGCCGGACAAAATTTACAACTTGATGAAACCATACGTTCAACATCAAGCGGTCGTAAATCTGTTGTTGAATGCTTCAGAGGAAGAGGAAGCAGAAATTTTGAGTTCTAGTGAGGTAATTGAAGGGGGATCGAAAGTAATCCGGGAGCAGATAAACCTAGAGCCTAGGTTAAGTGAAGTCCGGAAGGAGGACTTGAGAAAGATTGTTTTGGTGTTTGAAGATGTGTTTTCGGACCGTCCCGGAAACACGAAGGTGATCGAACACGATATCGAGCTAAGCGGTGAGGAGTCAATCCGTAGCAAGCCGTATCGTTGTTCCCCTGTGCAACGTCGAAGGTGTGAGCCGCTCTTGGTGCCGCATAGGTATCGTCGCCTAAAAGTGGCCGGTTACTGAGATGGAGCATGTTGCTCCACAGCGCAACTTTGACGTTCGTTAAAAAAAAATAAAGGCTAAACGCTAATGCAGGTGCATTGAGCAGTGCGTTCTAGCTAGTACTTTCTCAACCTTTCGGTTTCTGGCTGGCGATTCGGGGCAAAATTTTGACCTCATCACGACCTGGGCTGAGCGCTCTCGTTCAGAGTGATCTCAAGGGGCCAATTTTATGTGGTATTCTAATTCGTTGCATTGTTGTAATTGTGAAAAATTCAAGTTCTTACTTTAAGAGTCTTGTGTCCCACATGTGCCTCTTGATGTAGAGGGAACAAAATTCCGATAGACACGTAGATAGGTATATGTTGTACTATACTTTGTCTGGTGTTCTGTCGGGTGACCGAGGGCACTTGCTTGTGTCGTGTGTTGTTTGTTGCCGAACCGTTCTTAGCAAGTTGCAGAACCATCGACAAGTGCTGAAGCCGAAGATGGTCAGAAGAGACGAGTGAAGCTGGTCGACAAGTTGTGGAGACAAGCCAGTGGAGCTGGGATCCGTCGTCAAGAATGGGCTGTATTCCCGGAACAGTCTGGAGCTGTATTCTCCCCATGGCCCTGGAGGCGAACCTGGAGGGACCTGGCGAACGAGCGCACCTGACATCCGAGCCCCGTGGAAGCAGCTCGTCTTTCCGGTGCATTGTCTGGCGGCGGGGGTGCTGTTATGCCAGCGAGTCCTCGTCAAACGTCCGTGCCTCTGAAAACGGCAATCTGGGTCAAGGCCAGCCCGAAGTCCGCCTGGCGCCATCAACTCGACGGCGTGAACACGCGCGGCGCCCCTCTGGCCCACGTGCATTGAGTCAGCTGTGCACGTGACAGCGAGCCGGCGTCCTCGTGTCTGGTGGTCTGACGCCTGGCGCGGCGACCCCATTGGCGGAACCTGCCCTGACGACCAGCGGCGCTTCTGATTGGACTTTTTGGTTGGACCCGGTGTAAATAAAAGAAGCCCTGCGGCGCGTCGCGATCGGCAGTCCTATGAGAGAGGAGGTCCCGTGTCGGAGAGCCGACATGTGTGCGAGTCGGCGGTTTTAGGCGAAAAGCTGACCTATGTGTTAGGGAGGAGAGCTCGGCTCTTCGAGTCTCTGTCGGCCCCAGTGCCGAAATTGTAACGCCTCTGTATATATGCTGTACATAAACCTTGTTTAACTCACCGTCGTCTCGTCCGCTCGTCTTATCAGCTCTGCGCAGAAGCAGTCGCGAGCTGAGAAACATACGCTACCAAACGGCTGGTGACCTTCCCGGCGGAGTTGAAAGCAGTGGCGCCTGTGGGACCGGGTCGGCGTCGCCGTCTTTCTCAACAGTGGTGGCATCGGTGGCAGCCACGGAGGCAGATTCGCAACAGTGGAGGTCAGCGGTAGGATTTCGGAGGTGGCTTCGCAACAGTGGTGGCTTCGGCGGGATCGGCCCGTCGTTCGCAACAGTACTCAGATTCTCAATTTTTTCGGCCACTGTATCAAACGAGGCAATGTAGCTTTTCTTGTTCGTGAAAGAGGGGAAGGAGAGCGGGGGAGAACTAACGATAAAAAGCTTTAGAGGTCGCATAAAGTGAGGCTATAGGTTCCCAAGACTTTTGCTTTGGTAAAAAGACGATCGCACAATAAATTTTCAAGGCGCTTTTGTAAAACGCGCCATGAACAATGCATAATGTGATGGCCGATGATCTCTTCATATCTCCCCCGTGCACACATGGGCGAGATGGTAATTAAAATGCGATAGCTGCATAAATTAGTGAGGACTACGCTGACCCTGTTTGGCTGACTCAAAAGAGCTTATGCCAGAATCGCTGCAAGAGCATTATCAGAGTCGCTTCGCCGTGGTGGTCTAGTGGCTAAGGTATTCAGCTACTGGCCTGAAGGTCGCAGGATCAAATCCCGGCTGCGGTGACTGCATTTTTGGTGCATGCAAAAATGCAGTAGGTCCGTGTGCTCAGATTTGGGTGCGCGTTAAACAACCCTGTGTGGTCGCAATTTCCGGAGCCCTCCACTACGGCGTCTGTTATAATCATATAGTTGTTTTGGGACGTTAAATCCCACATATAATATCATTAGCGTTATCAGAGCCCTTGACGTAGTATACTAGTGAGTCTTCCAGAGTAGTTCAACGTGAAGACGGTGACGCTCTGCTGCGCAGCCCTCTGTTAATAATGGCATACTATATATAAGATTCGGGACTCAAACGCAGGCTTATCTGGCAGTGTCACTTGCCAACGATGCCGCAGTGACTTGTCAGAGTCACTTTGACAGCCGTGGAGTGCTAGATTTTATCTTCCGTAAGCAGCGCAATCATAAATCAGTTTTGATAATTTGGTCATCAATTTTTTCCCCCCTAACTTCGCACTTCTATAGTGGCTCGAGTGGCGTCGAGAGTGGCGTGTTTGGACACCGTCTACTGCACGATGTACAGTTTCGGTGGGGAGCGAAATTAACACAAGTGGCAAATACCGCTTGCGTGAAAATCGCAGCACTGGGCGTCTTGTTCCCCAGCATGATGAGCAGCAGCTGGCATGGTCTACAAATAAATAAATAAATAAATAAATAAATAAATAAATAAATAAATAAATAAATAAATAAATAAATAGATTTGTGGGGTTTACCGTCCCAAAACCACCACATGATTATGAGAGACGCCGTAGTGGAGGGCTCCGAAAATTTTTGACCACCTGGGGTTCTTTAACGTGCACCCAAGAAATCTGAGTACACGGGCCTACAACAATTCCGCCTCCATCGGAAATGCAGCCGCCGCATAAATAAATAAATAAAGGGCTAGCTTGTCTTAAAGCCCCCTAATTTGTGATGCAATTTGCAACTTTGTTCAAAGCTTACAAAATCTTCAATTTGGCATGTGTATACACATACACATACAAACACACGCAGGAACATACCTGATATACTCCCCCCCCCCTCCAACTGCCTCCCTGAATACTGCCACCCTCATGAAAAATTCTGGCAACGCTGTAATCTCAGAATGACCGAGAGATGAGTTATTTGGCAGGCATATTCGTGTTGAAAAAGACTGAGCGTACAAACACAGACACAATGTCGAGACGGCACAAACACCACACAGCTACCGGAAATCCGTGGTTTTTTGTTATATAAAGTCCCAACAATGACTGTTATTATTATCTTCCCATCACGCTGTTTCGTCGGAGCGGTAGACAATCGGAACTTGTTTGTCAGAGCCAGTTCCGGGTGACGCGATGAGCTTGTTCAACTTTTCCGTCTCTCCTCGGCTCGAACGTATATCTCGCTCTAGATCGCGTTCTCCTTCACGACGGCGCATATTGCGATGCCGGCGGGAAATATACCTTCGAGAGAAGTTAGTGCTAGACTCCCCCCCCCCCCCCCGCCTTTATTTTGCATTCTTTGTCTTATCAACATTTTTTTCTTACGTCTGCATGCAGTCTGTGTTTTTCTGCGCGTCTCCCATATACTGTTCACACGTATTCACACTGCAGAACGGAATAAGAAAAAGCCGCGAAGTAACGTGCTGAGAATGCGAAACGAACTATCCGAGAGTTTAAAAAAAAAGAGAGACGACGGCGTGCCTCGGAAATTCTGCCGGCCTTACGGTACATACGGCATTAAGAACAGAGACGGCTTTCGTACTGCTTTAGAAACGCACTGCAATACGTGCAACACTGTCTAGAAACAGCCACGGGTGCGTTTTTTGCGCCACGTGCCCATGTATGCAGTCCCAATCTATAGTTTTTTACAGTACGTTCAATGGCGATCACGCACGGTGTATTGTGGCGTATGCCACAATACACTGTGCTGACTTTAATCTATTAATCAATCTATTATGCTTCAATCTAATATGCTTTAATAATCAATCTATTATGCTTCAATCGATTATGCTGACGTCAATCTATTAATAGGTTTCAACGCATATGAGTAATCTACTTAACCTGTAGGTGTGGTAGTCAATGACTTCGGAAAAGATTGCCTCATTGGATTTTTTATGCGCACTTTTTTTTTACGTTTCTCTAGAAATCTGACCACAAGCTGGTGCCGGTCTACGAACCAGTGACCTTATGTTCGTTGGTGGAATGCCGCAGTCCTTTTAAGCCACTACCACGGTCGCCTATATATAGACTGAAATAAAAATTTAACCAAACTTAAAAATAGTAGAAAGTTACACCAAGCCATAGTTGAGTGTGGATATTTCGGCTTACTGACAGGTACGTCATCAATTGGCCCTTTAGCCATTGACAACACAATAACAAGAACATATATATAAAAAGAATATGACACACACGCAGTACCGTGTGTATGCCCCATTCTACCTCTACGTTCGTGTGCTTCATTTTCTTTACGCTGAAAGACAAACAATAAAGCCATTCAGGAAGGATGTGGGCTTGTGACAGAGACGCCAGACTCTCCTATCAATATCCGCTCTTCTCTTATTTCTTTCGTTCATGCTGTTGCACTTCTTATGAGATTCGCTTGTTGTGCGAATATTTCCGCTGAAAGTAGAGCAAGCACATACTGTCCGCTTAAAGCCGGTTCCCTTCCGCTAATACCGGAAACTTCGTCAAGCTTTGCTGTGTTTGGACACTGGTGTATATCTATAGACTATAATTAAGGGGAGGATGAGAAAACTTTATTTCAACGGAGGAGTTTGGAGCACGCCGGCTCCTGGGCCCCCACACGATCCTGCTGAGCTCAAGCGTTCATTTGGTGGTGCTCTATGACGCTGGCAGCCCGGTCGGCAGCCATTGTCTGCTCAACCGGGTGCTCTGAACGAAGTAGGGTCTCTCAGCCTTCCCAGGTCTTCAGGGGGGCCCCTGGAGGACGATCCGGCGGGAACGAAGGTGTGCAGAAGCATTAGATCCAGGGCAGAGAGTACAGGCTGGTGTTACGAGAGGGGCTGTCAGTGCGATAGAACGAGAGGAGAAGCAAGAGTGAGAGTTTGTAGCTGGCGCTAGAGGGTGGCCTGTCGATTGTTCAGGGAGTTGTGCAGTGGAGCATATATGACTGACGCTCTGCCCTATAGGCCAAGTCAGCTCGTTGAAAGTGTGTGCGCTCTCCATAGTCTCTCTTTCCCCCACCCCAGTGTAGGCTAGCCAATCGAGCCAAGCTTGGTTAACCTCCCTGCTTTTCCTCTCTCTCACCTTCGTGAATCCAAGATCGGAGGCCCCCTTATGCTCGGTTGAGAGTACCTAGGGCTAAGAGACCGCCGGCCTCATTTTCAGGATTCCCGGAATGCTCGGACCCCCAAGATCTACTCCACATGACGGGGCGGGGGTGCAGCGGGCGAGTCCAGCATGCGCAAAAAGCAGGAACATGAATTCGGGCACGTTGCGAACAAGCAATGCGTACGCAGGCGTTATCGGTACGAGTCTTTCGAAATAAGAAAGTGTAGTGTGTAGCTGTCAGGGCACCCTAAAGAACCCCAGATGGTAGAAATTCCCGGAGCCCTCCGCTGCACGGCGTCTCTCGTAACTATATCGGAGTTTTGTGACGTAAAAACAACAACAACATATTATTATTATTATTATTATTATTATTATTATTATTATTATTATTATTATTATTATTATTATTATTATTATTATTATTATTATTATTATTATTGTTGTTGTTGTTGTTGTTGTCGTTGTTGTTGTTGTTGTTTTGTTGTGCAAGTGGCAAAAAGACGAAAGTGGTCGAGGCTGCCCTAATTATTTGTTTCTTTCAGTTTTCATCTTGCGTATAACTAGGCAAAGTCATTTCTCAATTTAATCTAGCGTGAATTAGTTCTCTTACCAGTAATGTCGTACTTAGCTCTAAATTTTTTTTGTGCACCTAATATCAAGAATCGTTCATAATACTGCTTGCATGTGCCTTAACAAGTCCTATACTCTGCATTTAGGATGATACAAACTATTTCTTATCCCAATCTCGCTTTCATGCGCTGTCTATTCCCTAGTGACTTCAGCTCGCACTGCACTCGCTGCGGTAGAACGTGTGATTTAAAGCCCGTGCCTTGGCGGTGGCCCTCGTTATGTGCGTGAATAAGGACCTCATAGAGCAGAAACGAAGCTCGGCCCTCAGGAGCTCGGAATATCAGCATCAAGCTCGAGTTGTGCAGAGAGTCAGCGATGCAGCGGTTAGGTTAGGTCCAACTGGCCCCACGTGGGAGCGGCCCGCGGTGTCACCCTAAGGGGAGGCACTTCTCCGGATTTTTAAATGAAAGTTCTTCGTACCGTATGGCTGCATTTCATGCGGCACATTAATTTACTAACTCTTATCTTGGTTGCGTAGATGGCTGATATCCTGCTGAAATAAATAATAAATAAATAAATAAATAAATAAATAATATATGAATACATTAATTAATAAATAAATACCTCGTTTTTAACGTTTTCAATCTTTTTACTGACTCAAGTCAACCCTTATTTACGCTCCCAGCAGCATATCACATTTAATCAGAGTTTCTCACTGCCGATCCATTCACGTCAGGATGGATATTTTATTGATTTCGAATCACATTCATTCGGAAACGAAATCGATTATCTGAGGGTCTGCCGACAGCCGGCAGGACGACCGGCTTCTGACTTAAGCTGCATGGTAAACAGGGATCCCCGACTCAACCAAACCGAAATCTGGACACGAATCCCCCTTACCAGCCACCGCAGCAATCTCTAGTTCTGCGATCGCCTTCGAATGCCTAATGAACACTGTTATCTGAGCTCGCCCGTCTCGTCTATTTCCTTTTGCGTTTTCCTTGCCCTTTGCCCTAAACCAACGTACCGTAACAAGCCCGGTGCAATCTGATTAGGCCTCCGGCCACATCATCCTTTACCACGCCGCACTCCCGCCTATATATGCTATATAAAAAAACAATATAACCATGTGTCGCAAACATGTAATTTCTTTCCACGGTGGGCGTGCCAGTTCTTGTCCAGCTGATTGCAGTTGATTACTTGACGGGTTCGGAAATAAACACCCCGTCCCATGAGCTATAAACGGCATATCGTCAGCCAGCTCTTACAAGTCGCTTGTCAGTGATGGTTTTTACAACGTACACACCCTAAGGCGTTTGCGACGAAAGTTGAATACGATATTTAGATATGCATGCATGGCAGGGAGAGTTATAAAGATAAAGAAGAATCGCGGGACGCTTGAAACTGGCCGACTCACCAGTCGTGCCTTTTGCTGAAAGAATCATTAGATATCTCCAATTTTTTTCTTGTTCTTTTTTACGAAAAACTCAATTTTTTTTTAATTTCTCATTATTCATGCGTGTTCATTCTATACCTGGAAGCGAATTCACACACTGGCGAGGCCTGTGCCGTTCAGCGTCCTATTACCGCTATGATCTCGTGCCAGAAATCATCATATTTTGATTCGAATTCCCGCTCTAGGATCATTATCATCGTCACAATCATCATCAGTGGGCACATGTACCGCAGAAAAGCGATACTTTCAATGTCAGCTGTTTGGTACAACACATGTCAGTCTAATCAACTCGCACGTACAAGTTCACCGGATTTTCTTTTTTTCTTTCGCTCTATTCTGTTATTTTATGGGGAAACGAAAGTGGGGAAACATGCATGCTTTGTTTAATGCCGTGACTGTCAACTATTACCTATTACTTTGTCCTGGATCATTGGGGATCGATAGTCAACTGTTCGTGCCCTCGGTGTGCTACTACAACTAAGAAAATGTACACCGTAAGCAGACGTAGTCAATTTTTCTTGAGCACGTCCAAACATATTGACCATCATACTGAAGGAGCCCAATTGAGCACTGGCATACCTGATGACTCGGCACATTTGCGCTACACTTATTGCTATGGTGCGAGAAATAATTATAGTCTAACAGAAGCATCCACATGGTCACCGATCAACTGTTGCTGCGACTCTGTCCAAGTTTCGACGTGCATTTGTTGTCACAATAAGTAGCTAATCGAAGCGAGGTCGTAGTGATATCAGGGCAACTGGCCAAGTTTCCAAGCGCTTAATGAAATAAGCGCATGTGTACGTATTCTAGCAAAGAAACAATAATGTAAGTCCGCTTCCTCATTTGGAGGTCGAAAGCGCGTCCATGGTGCCGTTCGGAGAAACCGGTGTCCGGGAAAACGGCTTCCGTTTCGCCGCCGACGCGGTAATAAGACGGCAACAGGTGGTGCACGCACGTTGCTGCTCAGTTTAACGTAAAAACCACGTCGGCCCGTATCGGCAGTTTAGAGGGGAATTACGCACACGAGTGTCTAAATGGTTCCGGTATGTGTCCATGTGTGTGTCCGGCCAGGCTTTTATTCGGTGATTGTATGTGTCTCCTCTTTTGTGTCCCCGTGTAGAATATCGTGCTGTTCGTATACTCCACCTTGCAAAACTAACTAGCCCAAAGCTTCACTCTACTGAATTTAACTCAGAATTCTGGCACTGGGGAAAAGGGGAAAGGAGCATGACATTATGAAGGTTTAAGGGGAAAAGAGCCATGGCGGGACTTCCTATATATCTTTCTCTGTTGTCTTCTGAAGCGGGGAGGTGGATGATATGGGGAGGTGTTTTGTAGGCTTCATGCAACAGGATTTAATCAGCACGTATCAGGCCGTTAACAACAGTGCGAACGTAACGGCACGATATGGGACGAACAAACACAGAAAACACGTTTGTTCGTACCTTGTCTTTACGTTAGCACTACTGTCACGAAGAACCAACTTCTTAAATCAAGTAATCACATTTAGGCCAAAACGTGGCAAAAAACACACATGGCAAACGCAGATCTTTACCTGTACGGACGTGATATGTGCCAATGAAGCTCTATTCCACAATGACCGAGTCCAGTCAGCCCCAGCCCACTTCGGTTTTTAATTGCGCCTATAGGGACGTGCAGAGACCTCCGTTCTAGGCCCTTGGTGCTCCTACAGCAGTGAGAGCCGTGGAATGTCTTGTATTTCTTTATATAAGTTGCTCATTAAAAGGAATATCGGCGTAAAACAGTTCAATGCAACGATAATAGCGAAACCACGACGGCACACTGTCTAAGTCCAGGTCCTGGATAATTAGCACTGGTTAATTCCTAGATTAGTGGCAAGGGTGCATGGCTGCTCACCCAAAGGTCAAGGGTTCGATCATGGCCGTGGTGGTCGCATTTCGATAACGGCGAAATGATAGAGGCCCGTGTACTGTGTGACGTCAGTGCACGTTAAAGAATGCCAGATACTCGAAAGTTCCAAAGTCCTCCACTGCGACGTTCCTCGTAATGATATTGTTACCGGGTTGGTGCATTATACACAAGATCTATTTACTGGGAAAGACATAGACCAGAGTCAAGATGGCAGACTGACACACTGGCGCGCCGGTCAGCTTGTTCTGCCCTTCGTCTTCCCTCACTTCATCTTCTTAACAGGTCCTTCGGTCGCTGTAGCGCAGGATCGGCGCAAGTCTGAAGAAAAAGTGCGAGAGGAGTAGAGTGTCATCCACGAAACATGCACAATGTCAAAAGAGGACGAACTTGTTGGCAAATCAGTGCAATGGCTCTATTTGGTAGTCCACGTCCCTAACTTGACGCAAGACTTGGTACGGTCCCGTGTAGCGAGACAAGAGCCCTTCGTTTTCCTTCACTTCCTCCCCGAAACAATCTTACTTCAAATAACCTGGGGGAGCGCCCTAGTCGTAGTTCAGTCGGAGCGTATGCAATGGAATGTACTTAAACGTGCCCAAATGCTCGGATTTCAGCTCAGAATGGTTCCTTGGTTGGCCATCAACATTGGCACATCATGCTAAGTCAGAGAACGTCGGACCCATTGAGCTAGTGAAATGCGATGGTGACGGCTGTGTCCGCTTTGTGGTCACGGATCCCAGCTAGTCATCTCGATTGCCAGTAGATAAAGTCGCTACGTTTGTGTATGTTGTGGCACATTTTGTAATGACGATGTTAAATGCGATATTAAGGACGATAGTCTTTCTTGGGATACCTTAACGCAGAAATTTCGGCCAGTCTTTCAGTTTGTCGCACGAGTTCATCACCCGGCAAAAGTTTAAGCACTTGTTGAACGCCCAGCCATCTCGAACTGGTAACTACGTTCATACTTGCGCGCATTGTCGATCAAAAAGCTAATATCACGCATATCTGAGGAGCAACGTCAATACGTAAGTATTGGGTGGTGTGTTTTTTTACTTAGAAATGCGTAGATACTTAATCGTAAAGACGCTCGTGTTTCTCAGGCTGCGCTGGAAATGTGACGCTGCGCGAAAGAAGGCCGGCAGAAGGCTATCGTATTTCGACGACATTTGCAGCGAAGCGCGCAAACACGAGGCTTTTTTTTTTATGGAGACTGACGAAAGCTTTATAGATATAGCGACGCCTATCAAGGACTCCACGAATGTCGGCTGAGGTATTTATTACCAATGCGTCAGGCTCATTTATAGACTTCAGCATACCGAATGTTAGTATAAAGCTGTTAAATGTTTTCCACTGCGAATGAGGAGAGTGGTAGCTGAGCCATTTAGGAAACGGGAACTGCAAAGCAAATGCCTCCGGAGTACACGTAACCGACGAAGCGCGTACACTGTCAGAGGGCAGGTGAGAGCGGAAAAGCCTTCTTCCTTCCCAGCGATCGTCCTTGGCTCACTTCGGAGCTTTCCCGCCGTTTCACGCTGCAACAATTCAGACGACTCCCTCGGCGAGAATCAGGAGAACACTGGTGCTCCTGCGCTGGTGCTCGCCAGCGTAAGAGCGAGACCTTCAAGTCGCAGTGTGCGCTCTGCAAAGATGTCACGCGGACGCTTGTACGGCCTTTATCTTCCGTACCGATTACCCCGACCTCCTTTCTTATTTTTCCCATTATTTTATTTTTTTGCTTATTTTATGCCGCACCTAGAAAGCTTGAAGAATACACAGCACATGCCTGGCGTTGGCAACCTTGGTATGAGTCATACTATATGGTACTGCATAGGTAACGATGGAGATAGAAGCGAAACAGCGCGCCACTCGATCTCCCTTTCTTTGCACGTTCGTCAACGCGTTTCGGTCTATCGCCGCGTCCCGGTATTTTTTTTTTAAGCACTCCACAACGAACAGGCACAACGGTTCAAGGAGAACGTCCTGCAGTCGTGGCAGAGGGTAGTTCACGCGAGCTATAGACTGGAAACGCGGTCACTTGCATCCGCAGGCCAGTCGCATAAACAAGTGGGAATCATCTGTTTGTGCTAGTTGATAAACAGCGGCAGCACGATAGCATCCTACTCCAAGGACGGGCGTTAGGGCGCTATAATGCTCCGTGAACATCGAGTTACGTTAACGTAACAGGCACCGGTTCACTCTTGGAGAGCGTGGTGCTTAAGCATTGAACGTCACGTCTGTCGCCATGAAGTTGATCTAAACTTTCACGTAACAAAAATACGTCCAAAGAATGTCCGGCATATGCCATAACGCAGTGATGCGATCGACCAAAGTCACTTCGGCGCATCTTCTGGAGCAGCCAGAAACCTCGCGTTGGAGGTGCATAGGAAGCTTTTGGGGCAACTACCAAGCACACCTTTGGAAGGTGGTAGACGACCAGAACGTGCGTGTGAGATCTCGAGCCAGCAGGTAAAGTTGTCTTGCTGCATCATTCCTTGATAGAGGAATCGGGACTACACGGGTTTCTTCATGGGCTGAGCGGGCTGCATCATCGGCTAATTGATTTCCGGTAACACCGATATGTCCAGGCAGCCATTGATATATAATATCATGCCCTCGTGCTAGAGCTTCATGATGGCAATGTCTTATTTCTTCTACCAGTTGGTCATGGCTCCTCCTACGCATGGTAGACTGCAAACTCTGAAGCGCTGCCTTCGAATCACAGAATATGACCCATTTTCCTGGACGTTCTTGAACGAGATATTGTAAAGCAGCCCTTATAGCAGCAAGCTCTGATGCCGTAGGTGAAGTCATATGCGACAACTTAAACTTGATTGTCATTTCTGCAGCCGGAATTACAGCGGCACCTGATGAGCTGCTGGATGAGACAGACCCATCAGTGTATATCTGCGTTCGGTCTAAGTACAACTCATGTAATAATAGCAACTCATGTAATAATTTTATGAACTGGATCCTTCGCTCAAGCTAAAGCTACCATCACACCTTTCCCGCTCCGATGCGACACTGTTATGCCGCCTTTGGTTGGGTGTTGCATTCACAAAGGCGTACTCCTTTCGCATTGGTATGGCAGACACTCCTACATGTGACTACTGCGGAGATAAAGAGACCATCGAACACGTCCTGTGCAGCTGCGCTTGCTACGACACACAGCGATGCCAGCTACGGATGGTTTTGAATCGACTTGACCCCGGACCATTTTGTGTGCAGAAGATACTAGGACCTTGGGCATCTGCCTCAGTTGTGCAGAAAGCAACTAAAGCACTGCTACTTTACCTGAAGTCAACAAACCTGAGCGACCGCCTGTAAACTCTGTGTGCTCCGCGAGTGTGCTCGTGATTGTGTGTACCTTCTCATCTTTCTGAAACCTCTTTTCTCCCCTTTATCCCTTCCCCAGTGCAGGGTAGCAAACCGGATGTACGTCTGGTTAACCACCCTGCCTTTCCTTGCATCTTTATCTCTCTCTCTTGTAACTACCAAGCAAGCACTTTTAAATACCAAGATTTGTCGCTATGCTGACGCAGTAGTATCACATGCGTAAGAAAACTGATTGATGCACGATTGCACAAATGCTGCAATAGAATATCATCAAAGATGAAACTGGGTAACTGCATGTTCAATTAGGTTCACTTTCTCTAGCTCTGTGACCTCAGGCCAGCTACAACTTAACCCTAAGAACGTACACCTAGCGTCCCTTAAGTTGATGTGTGCAATATGTAATATTAATATCAATATCTGTGGTGTTGCGCGCCAGAGCCACCATGTGGTTATGATGCACGCTGTTGCAGGCTCCTAAAATTTTCTTCAGCGCACAGACATCATACACATGCCTATGGTATTTCGCCTTCATCGAAATGTGATCACTACGGCCGGAATCGAACCCGCGACCTTCTGGTCAGCAGCAGATCACCATCACCCCTGCCCCACTTAAGGCGGACCGCTTTTGTCTTTTGCGTGTACTTTAGCAAGGAACTGTGGGCGCGTGGATGCAAGAGACGAGTGGTTGTTAAAGCCTCCTGTATGCGTCAGTGGCGCGATAGAACGACTCCAATCAAAGAGCAATCAAAAGCGAGTCGAACTCGCGTGGTGCCCTGTCCGCCTAGGCGGCTCTAAACTGCGGAAGCATTCAAAAAGGGGTGGAGTGAGAATGCGTAGGGGTAAGTTCCGTTTCCAAAGCAGCTTATCATAGTCACTTTAGCTGCGCTGCCCGGGCACAGCCATCTCCACGATAGTATAGAACTGGTCAAAAGCGGGTCTTGGGGAAGGGCGTCGTTTGTTCAATGTGAATCGCAGGGTATCGCGAAAAGCCGCTATCGAACTGTGCAAAGATATGTCCAAAGCGATTTGATATTTTTCAAGCGTTTTGCATGCCCCCGAAACGCAGCAGTTGCCAACAAATGCAAGTCAAAGCAGATGTGAATAGCACAATGTGTTCGACAGAACTTGAAGTACGGAAACTGTAAGCTACACGTTCTTAGTAAACGGTAAAACCTTGTGGTTTGAGCGATTTTTTTATATAAATGTGTAGGCCAAGAAACAGATTTCTTTATACTTTGTCGTGTGGTATTGGCTGTATGGCTGGTGACACTGCGATGAATCTCATTGTACACGAACAAGAAATTGTCGTTTAAAGCAAGCATGGTGAGAATTTTTTTTGTACGTAACGATTTCGCAGGAACCGATCCCTGGCAAGGCGCAGCTTGCCAATGGACACGGCATCCACAATGGCACCACCACATTCGTCAACAATGTGGCCAACGGCAAGCAGCAGACAAACGGCACGTCGGTACTGGTCGCCACTCCGGACGCCACGGAGAAGACCAGGGGCAACACCGTTATCTACAGGGTCAACGATACTCCGCCCTGGTACCTTTGCCTGTTACTCGGCTTCCAGGTACGCGACACATATACAATACCATCAAAAATGAATTGCTGTTTCCGAGCGAAACCTTTTTCTAATTACACAGCTCAATGGCGGCGTTGTCTACACAAAAAAATGCCGGCGACGTTGCAGAAATGTGGTCCTCGAAAGTGCACCTGTCGTACGTGTGCGTGTGTCTGCTTGCACCTTTTTCCAATAAAGGATGCTCGTTCGATAGTCGGCTTGTCAGTGGTCAGCCGTACACGATATGTAAATCTAATCTTTGATCGAAGTCGCTAGTCACTTCATGTTACCGCAGTTCACTGTTTCTTGCACTGGATATGAATGCACGTCAGTCGTTGTTGCCTGTAGAAACTATACAAAGTTTGGCTGCGAGAATAGCCAGCAAGAACTGAAGGAAGGGACGAAGAAGAAGGTACATTAAATCACACACCATCGCCGCCAAAATTTCGTCGATTGAATGTGCGCTCTTCGTCTCTGTTTATCTTGACTTTTCGCTGGTTTTTTCTCGCACCTAAACATGAACCGACCGGCCCAATTTTTCACGCTTCTCAGAAATTGATGTGTTGCGCTGATAATCTCGCGGATGAAGACCTCATTTCCGCAATGTCCGAGAGAAAACAGTTCGGAGGCAGCATTGAGCGTGAAAAGAAAGAAAGAAAGAAAGAAAGAAAGAAAGAAAGAAAGAAAGAAAGAAAGAAAGAAAGAAAGAAAGAAAGAAGAAAGAAAGAAAGAAAGAAAGAAAGAAAGAAAGAAAGAAGAAAGAAAGAAAGAATATCACGCAAGCCTTCGCCTGCTCCATGCATTTCGCCGCAAAGACTGCCGGGTTTTCTCTTCTTGGGCAAAGTAAGCGGACAAGCCATTTAGCGCATAAATAGTCTCAAACAAGTAAAATAAGTGAAATTTATTTTCTAATTCTGAATTACGATGTATACTTTTGTCGCAAAGTGGATGTTTAGCCGGGCTTTCAAGTTGGTACGACGATAGCATATGAAGATCTGCGCGCGAACGGGGAAAGGTGGGAGGTGGGGAGCTTGTTAAAGTCATCATAGGTGAAGCAAAAACAAATAAAAAATAGGAGTTGTCTCACTCTACGAACAGCTCGTTTTATTTGTTAGACACGCGTCATGTTAAACCAACGGGCAGTGAAGCCGAGGACGGTGTAGGATACACTACTTGTACGCTTGTACTGTAGTGCTGTACTTATCACACAAATTGAAAAGAACTATAGAATGTATGCAAAGACAACTTGATGCCGATGTAGGGATCAAGCTTACAACTTTCGGATTACGCGTCCGATACGGCGTCAGGGTATTCAGTTACATCATCTGATGATGTACGGGATGTGTTCTTACGAGCGGCGTCCGGAACGTGCAGCACTACCTGACCATGATGGGCGGCACGGTGAGCTACCCGTTCCTGCTGGCGCCCTACCTGTGCATCGCCGAGGATGATCCGGCACGTGCGCAGCTCATCTCCACCATCCTCTTCGTGTCCGGCCTGGGAACGCTGCTGCAGGCAACTTTCGGCGTGCGCCTACCCGTCATCCAGGTAGGTACTACCTTCTATCTATGCTCCTTTCGCTTCTTAATTGCCTGCAGCCGCCCGATCAAGCTCTATTCGGATGTTAGCCGAAAGCTTTGGCTTCGTGCTCCCGTCAGCGCTGACAAGACACTATCTTGGCATGCACCTCACTCCTTTCTGTCTCTTCTTCCTATCATCTTTACTTATCCTTCCCAACCCCCAAACGCACTGAGCCGTGCCCCCCAGACGGAAGGCAGAACATAGCGTCCCGTTTTTTTTTTTTTTTTCATCTTTCCCGAAACCACTCTCAGACACCAGTTAAGGTAGTGCTTTGTTGACGACCAGAGAGACACCGAGAAGAGGCAAAACAGAGCAGGGAGGTTAGCCAGAAGGAAAAGTATATTATGGGAGCTATAGGACGGTGCAGGGCTCTTTATAATTTGTTTAACAGCGAAAGCTGATGTGAGATTACAACAGCCTTTTTTAACGCCGTAGTGTTCCACCACCGCCGATACGACTAGTGACTGTAAATGTTGATGGGCGGAAAATAATAAAAAACAAATAAAAATTCAGCTAGAATGGGATTCCAACCCGAGCCATCTGCGTGGCAGCGCAGTATTCTACCGCAAAGGCACGCCAATTCTTTATTACTGCTTTGTTAACGTCACATGTATACATCAAGAATAGGCACCAACACAATATCAACATAACCAATTGGCTTTAAATAAGGTAGGTGTGAGGCAAGCTTTTCTTATATTTCTTTAAAGTATAACCCACCTTTTGCTTTAGAATTTTCCATCGTAAGCTTCCACCTTTCCCTTCTTGTGATTTTGAAGGTATGCTGGAGGTTCAACTCTGGTCAGCCAGTCTATTTCCCTTTTTTTTAATGGGGGAAGCGGAGAGGGGAGTTTGAAGAAGGACATGGACAAGTTTTAGCGCAGCGCCAAGCTTGTTCTTTACTGTTTTTTCTTCAAAAAAACGAAAAAAAAGACATAATTGTGGCAGCATCCTGGTAAATTAGCTACCCTTCCTCGCGTTTAGCCAATAATCAACATCAGATTTTTAAGAAACCTAGTTCTAGCTTGATATATTTAACGCTTAAATAAAAAAAAACGTGAGCAATCATTCCTCGAAAAGTTGAAGTTCAAGCAGTGTTCGCTGATGTCGAACGTGCACAAGAATATGTCTCAAGCTGACACGCGGATGCGTAAGTGCCGGCCAACCCTGTGGTAGACATTTTTTTTGATGCGAGAGGTTAATAAATAAAGTGTTAAAGCATCAGTCTCTGATGTAGGTGTTATGCTCGCGGATATTGGCTCCACGTCTCAATAAGTGAGACTATCCAGAGTGCACATCATTTCATCATTGTGAAGGGTTTTCAAAGCATATATCTCAGGCTTCGAAAGAAAGACCTGGTTGCGTGTGAAGTGACCTGGTTCTTACACAAGACCTGGCCATATTGTTTGTCTGTAATAGACTTTTTTGTGCTCTCTAAATGATGTGTTTAAATATTGATACAACGACATTTTAAGATAGATACGTTTTAACAAGAAACGGCACCATCTATAGTTCTGTGATTCTGATACCGATAGTGTTTTCGTCGTATGCCCTTGAGCGACTGTCGAGTACGACGTCTGCGGTCACTCAACTCTGGACTTGATCGGAACGACACTTCCGCATAACCACTGCATTTCGCGAACGCACCCTATTCAAAAGGGGTGCTTAACAAGTTCGAGTGCTTATCGATAAGCCTAATCTTTTCTTGTTTTTCGACAGCCTCATCTGCGGATAACCTATCAGTCGGGAGAAGCTGTTTACAGCGTGTAAACAAGCGCGAGAGCGGCCGTGCAATACGCGCGGGTTTTCCAAAAGCGGGAGAGTCCGTAGTCATGAGTGCAACGCCTCACTATAGAAGCCCCTTATTTGTTTGAGACAACAAGTAGCACTGACGTGCTCAACTTTCCAGAAGCGCCCTTTCCGCCTCTTCATATCTCTCGCTGGCCTGCTGCTCCAAGCACAAATGTTTGCTTATCAGGATGCTGCCATAAATTAAGTAGCTTCCCCAAGCTATTTTGGGAAGAAAGAAGTGGGTGATTGGGAAGAAGGCCTCTTCCTTATCTTATATATGAATTATTTCAGAAAATAACTTCATGTCAGGATACGTAAAGATTCGAAAAACATATCAACCTACAAAATGACTAAAATTTGGATCTCACTTCAGTAATAGACAGCTTTTGTTCCACGGTTATATTTTAGCGTATATTGACCGCATGTAGCAGCTCAAGACAAAAAGTCCTTGGGATCAATCGCGTCTTGTAGCTTATTCGAACAACTGCTTAGTAAGAACACTTTTCCGGAAAATAATGCGAGTACAGTTTTGCAATGTTGAATGCTCATGAGCATATACATATGAATATGTGACGAACAGTTACATGCGTGGGCGTGGCTGCATCCGGATCGCGGGCTGCGTCGTTGAGGCCCCTTACACACAACTTCATCATGGCGTATAATATATTGTCAAGGGGTGGTGACGTTGTCAAAGACAGCCGTCCACGCGTCCAAGAAAAAAAATTGCCCGCAGCTTCCCTCGGGGGAACACTGAGGAGGATGCGGAGCATATAATTGGTTAACGGGGTGTTAAAGTGCGACTTACTTGGGTCGATGGCTAAATTGGTTAACGTGGTTGTGAAATGGGGTGTTAAATTGCGACTTACTTGGGTCGATGGCTAAATTGGTTAACGTGGTTGTAGGAGGGGGTGTTAAATGAGTGAACACGTACACACGTATGCGAAAGGGCGGCGCTGGTCGAAGGGACGTCGATCATTGTGTTTGTGGATTCGTTGGCATTCATTTCACGGCGACTTCGGACGTCGACGCGCCGTACAAACCAACGGACGAGCGGCAACTGAGCGAGCGAGCGCCGACCTTGAGTATATATACAGCGCGACGGCGCATGCGCTGTCAGCTGTCGAATGTTCTCGAAGGAGAAGCGCGCGCGCGGCACAGATGGCGACGGCGCGACGGCGCATGCGCTGTCAGCTGTCGAATGTTCTCGAAGGAGAAGCGCGCGCCGCACAGATGGTGGGCGACGGCGCGACGGCGCATGCGCGCGCGTCAGCTGTCGATGTTCGAGAAGCGGTGCGGACGGCGCACTACAAGGCGCGAGTATAAGATGCTTCCGCATCTAAAAAAACTATTTGGCTGAATTCGTGGCCGGGCAACAAACTCGCACTACAGCAAGCAATGCACGCTGTGCACTGATGTCGGCGGACGAAGCGTCAGCCATCGATAATCTGATCCGTGGCAAGGCGCGTCGGCATTTACGCGCGCTGCGTCAAACACTCGACCATCATCACTGGTGGCCGAGTAATTTCGAGAATAAGCTCAGCCTTTCGCGTTTCTACGCTCTAGCCTAAAGATGATCGTATATACGGTCATCTGGAATGCTCCCAGACATTCTGGCGCAATTTGCGCAAGGCAGTATCTAAAACGAGCAACGGGCCGGCAATATAAAACACATTCAGAAAGAAAGGCGTATGCGAGGATATGTCAACTTCTGTCGTATAGTCACATCGAAACGCACCATTTTTTAATCAGACTTTACACGCTTATACAGTGGACCGTGGTGGCTTATAACCAACGTTACTAGATTACCTCAGTTTGCAAACTCCGCCGGGATGCGGCGGCGAAGCGCGGCCCCCTTCGTTTCCCGCTCTCTAGGTCAAATGGCGTCGGAAGCGCCACCTAGAGAGCGGGAAACGAAGGGGGCCGCGTTTCGCCGCCGCATCCCGGCGGAGTTTGCAAACTGAGGTAATCTAGTATTTGACCGGTCGCCGCATCGTAACGGAGCCTTCGCGCAATGTTAAACGGAATTTACGCGGTTAATTTTGTGTAATGGGAGTTATTTCCCGAGAGGGTGAGCGAAGGTTATTACGAGTGTGCAAGTAAATCACCAGTTGAGCCGCTAAGGCGATGCCACACGGCAGAGACGTGAGCGCGATGCCCGAATCTTGCGGGACTTCTGTTCATACAGCTCTTTTGCGTTCCTGTTCTTTAAAATTCGATTGCCTATGTAAAAAAAAAACATTGACCGTGGGCCACAGCATTAAGTCTAAATGTATCCGATCTCGGTATAGCCCGTCGCCACAGTTGAAGGCTGTTGCGACGCCACCTCCGTGATCCCACCGCTGACCTCCACTGTTGCGAAAGACGGCGACGCCGACCCGGTCCCACAGGCGCCACTGCTTTCAACTCCGCCGGGAAGGTCACCAGCCGTTTGGTAGCGTATGTTTCTCAGCTCGCGACTGCTTCTGCGCAGAGCTGATAAGACGAGCGGACGAGACGACGGTGAGTTAAACAAGGTTTATGTACAGCATATATACAGAGGCGTTACAATTTCGGCACTGGGGCCGACAGAGACTCGAAGAGCCGAGCTCTCCTCCCTAACACATAGGTCAGCTTTTCGCCTAAAACCGCCGACTCACACACATGCCGGCTCTCCGACACGGGGACGCCTCTCACATAGGACCGCCGATCGCGACGCGCCGCAGGGCTTCTTTTATTTACACCGGGTCCAACCAAAATGTCCAATCAGAAGCGCCGCTGGTCGTCAGGGCAGATTCCTCCAATGGGCCGCCGCGCCATGCGTCAGACCACCAGACACGAGGACGCCGGCTCGCTGTCACGTGCGCCACTGACTCAATGCACGTGGGCCAGAGAACGCCGCGCGTGTTCACGCCGTCGAGTCGATCGCGCCAGGCAGACTGCGGGCTGGCCTTGACCCAGATTGCCTTTTTCAGAGGCACGGACGTTTGACGAGGACTCGCTGGCATAACAGCACCCCCGCCGCCAGACAATGCACCGGAAAGACGAGCTGCTTCCACGGGGCTCGGATGTCAGGTGCGCTCGTTCGCCAGGTCCCTCCAGGTTCGCCTCCAGGGCCATGAGGAGAATACAGCTCCAAAATGTTCCGGGAACACATCCCATTTTTGACGACGGATCCCAGCTCCACTGGCTTGTCGCCACAACTTGTCGACCAGCTTCACTCGTCTTCTTCTGACCATCTTCGGTTTCAGCACTTGTCGATGGTTCTGCAACTTGCTAAGAACGGTTCGGCAACAAACAACACACGACACAAGCAAGTGCCCTCGGTCACCCGACAGAACACCAGACAGAGTATAGTACAACATATACCTAGCTAAGTGTCTATCGGAATTTCGTTCCCTCTACATCAAGAGGCACATGTGGGACACAAGACTCTTAAAATGACAACTCAAATTTTTTTTCCCACGTACAACAACGTAACGAATTAGAATACCACAAAGTTGGCCCCTTGAGATCACTATGAACGAGAGCGCTCAGCCCAGGTCGTGATGAGGTCAAAATTTGGCCCCGAATCGCCAGCCAGAAACTGAAAGGTTGAGAAGGTACTAACTAGAACGCACTGCTCAATGCACCTGCATTAGCGTATAGCTTTCCTTTCTTTTTTTTTTAGCGAACGTCAAAGTTGCGCTGTGGAGCAACATGCTCCACCTCAGTAACCGGCCACTTTTAGGCGACGATACCTATGCGGCACCAATAGCGGCTCACACTTTCGACGTTGCACAGGGGAACAACGATACGGCTTGCTACGGATTGAATCCTCACCACTTAGCTCGATATCGTGTTCGATCACCCTCGTGTTTCCGGGGCGGTCCGAAAACACGTCTCCAAACTCGGAAACAATCCTTTTCAGGTCCTCCTCCTGGACTTCACTTAACCTAGGCTCTAGGTTTATCTGCTTTAAGATTACCTCCGATTTCCTTTCGATTGCCTCACTAGAACTAAAACTTTCTGCTCCCTCTTCCTCTGAAGCATTCAACAGCTGATTTACGACTGCTTTCAAGTTGTTAATTTTGTCCGGCCGCCTTCCTAATTTCACTTCATAAATTGTGTCGCAAGGCTTCGATAATACTTTGGCGGGCCCTTCCCAATCAACCTCAAGCTTTTTCCTTTTGAACGGCTGCAGCAGCATTACCTGATTATCAACTTCAAAAGCACGCTTCTTCACCGATTCCTCGTAGTGCTCCTTCGACAGCACTTTTGCCGCGTTTTTCTGGCTTTCCACTAGCGCTTCAATCGAGAGATCCTCGCGCTGCTCTCGAATGAGCGTCTCTCGATCAACTCTCGGCAGCTCGCTCCAACTTTCCGCTACAGGCGAGAGCATTGCAACCCTCTCGCTCTGACTCAATGGCGCCATGTCGTCTCCCCCCTCGCATACCGCGCCGGCCGTTTCCGCGACGGGCCGCTCGCGTGACTGCTCACATGACTCATGCGGAAAATTTCCTTTCTGGGGTTCCGTCGACCCGCCGACAAGGTCACTTGGAGTTCACTGCATTGAACCAGATCAAGCTGCCGCGCTAGCTTCCGCGCTTGCGATCGCGTGAGAGCCATGCACGCTAAGTTGGGGAAGAACGATTTGCCCTGCTCTTTGAGAAGCTGCTCTGAGTTGTTGGAGAAAAGATAAGGAAAACGATCGTTTAGCGCGGCAGACACAGCTGCTTCGGTGCGAAGTTCACCGAACGGGCCTTCAATGACAACCGTGGCGATTGGTAAGCGAACACTCTGCTCCTCGGCGACTTGCCTGATCCACGCGCATTCTCCTGTGAAGTCATCCGGAGACACCAATGAAGGATGGACAACATCCATGGTTGCCGCTGAGTCTCTAAGCGCTCGGCACGTTTTCTTATTTACTTTAATTTCTTGGAGATACGGCTCCAACAACCGCATGTTTTTTTCTGATTCTCGGATCGTTGCGAAGGCAAACTTTTCCTGGCAGTTTCTCGCGATGTGTCCTTCCTTTTTGCAGTTGTAGCAGATTAGCGGCTTCCGTTTGTTTTCCGATTCAACTGCCTGTGTGGTAGAAACCTCACTCGATTTCTCCGTTTCTGTTTGCCCTTCCCCTACACTGTCCTTCGTAAGAGACGGGTCCTTCTTGAAATTACGGTGCGGAGCGGGTCTCCGTTGATCAGGTTTCTTTGAAAAGCCCTCTTTTCTCTCATCCTTTTCAACGCGCACTGCCCTGCTGTGCAACTTTCGGCGAGTATAATACTCCTCAGCTAACTCTGCTGCCTTGTTTAGCTGTACTTCACCAAGCCTGTCCTGCAGCCAAAGTCTGACATTATCCTCGATGCAGCGGTAGAATTGCTCCAATGCAACGCATTCCACCACTTTATCGCGGTCGTCATAAACACCTTCGCCCTTGAGCCATTCAATCAAATCGGCTTTAAGACGAAACGCGAAGTCAACGTGTGACTCATTCCCCTTTTTAGCATACCGAAACCTTTGCCTGAAAGCCTCGGGTGACAACTTATAACGTCTCAAGAGCACTTCCTTAACCTCGTCATAGCTCTCAAACGCTTCCCTCGACAAGCAAGTTATCGCGTCGGACACTTCGCCGGGAAGAAGAGCTAGCAGGTTCCGCGCCCAAAGAGACCGCTCCAAAGCGTTTCGCTCACAGACGTGATCAAACTTGACGAGATATTTCGCCATGTCCTCGCCTACTACGAACGGTGGCAGTTGGTCACGAATTCTAAAACCGCTGACCTGAATCGTCGGAGAAGCTACGCTAGGCGCCTGCGAACACTGTAGGATTGCCAATTCTAGTCGTTTCATCTCAAGGCGCTCCTGTCTCTCGGCCTCCTCGCGCTCGCGACGTTCGCGCCTTTCCGTCTCCTCACGTTCGCGAACTTCTCGCCTTTCAGCCTCCTCACGGCGTGCTTTAATATCCACCCAGGCCTCATCGACTTCCTCAGCCGACACTCCCTCATCCTTCATGATCTCAAGGATCGCTTGCTTTCGTTTCGCACGGCCCAAAGTAATGCCGAGTTCCTCACAAATTTCGATGAGTTCCTTCACTTTAAGGTTCTCCATCGTTCACACTAGCCTCTTGCTGTTTGCCCCTGTTAACAATTTACTTGCCGTACCCACTATAAGTCAACTAGCAAGACGCGCAAGGAATTTTTCACTCTCCCGTGTTTACCCCCTCCGCATTAACTTCGGTTTCAAAGCACTTCGACTTTGCCTGAAACGATCAAAGCTCACTTCAATGCTTCACACAGCCCTTCTCTAAACTACTACAACCTGAGCTAGAGAAGTCTGGTGAACTGAGGGGAAAACATCAGGCACTCACCGCATCGATGTCGCTGACGCCGGCCGATCCCGCAGCTGCCAACCACTGTTGCGAAGCACGGCCTCCGAAATCCCACCGCTGACCTCCACTGTTGCGAAAGACGGCGACGCCGACCCGGTCCCACAGGCGCCACTGCTTTCAACTCCGCCGGGAAGGTCACCAGCCGTTTGGTAGCGTATGTTTCTCAGCTCGCGACTGCTTCTGCGCAGAGCTGATAAGACGAGCGGACGAGACGACGGTGAGTTAAACAAGGTTTATGTACAGAATATATACAGAGGCGTTACAATTTCGGCACTGGGGCCGACAGAGACTCGAAGAGCCGAGCTCTCCTCCCTAACACATAGGTCAGCTTTTCGCCTAAAACCGCCGACTCACACACATGCCGGCTCTCCGACACGGGGACGCCTCTCACATAGGACCGCCGATCGCGACGCGCCGCAGGGCTTCTTTTATTTACACCGGGTCCAACCAAAATGTCCAATCAGAAGCGCCGCTGGTCGTCAGGGCAGATTCCTCCAATGGGCCGCCGCGCCATGCGTCAGACCACCAGACACGAGGACGCCGGCTCGCTGTCACGTGCGCCACTGACTCAATGCACGTGGGCCAGAGAACGCCGCGCGTGTTCACGCCGTCGAGTCGATCGCGCCAGGCAGACTGCGGGCTGGCCTTGACCCAGATTGCCTTTTTCAGAGGCACGGACGTTTGACGAGGACTCGCTGGCATAACAAGGCGCACCTCGTCAGCGGGAGGCTTGAAAAAATGTCTCTTTTCGGCCGCGGATTTCGTCGAATCGTACCCACTTCAGCAACCAGTCACAAAGCAGCGAGGCATGTTTTCTCACATTCAAGAACCGTCACATGACACATGTGAGCTGTGTAGCTCACAGGGAAAGCGATGACTGAGTTGAAGACATTAAAAAACACCCGGCACCATGCGGATCACGCCAAAGCTGACAGCGTCGGTGCCACGCCGGGCACCACGTTGATCGCTACGCTACCGTAGTAAGTTGCAGCCAGAGCACACACTACGCGAGTTACGTCGAAATAAATCTTGCTGGGACTCAGTGACAGCGATGACTACGAAGCACACTTGAAATCAACAAAGCAGCACCCGGCATAAGCACACAACTGCAGTAACTCCGCCGGCGTGGGTCCGGGTACCGCCGAGAGGGGGCGCGCTTGCGGCTTTTAGATGCGGAGCATCTAATACTCGAGGCTTGTAGTGCGGCGCCGTCCGCAAGCTTCCTCCTCCTTCTTCCACCATCTGTGCATCCCTTCCTCCTCTACACACCGCGCGCGCTTCACTCCTCCACCATCTGTGCACCCTTCCTCCTCTACACACCGCGTGCGCTTCTCCTCTTCACGAACATTCGCTAGCTGTATAATGTAGCGCGCATGCGCCGTCACGCTTCGAGAACATCGGCAGCTGACGCGCGCGCATGCGCCGTTGCGCTTCTTCCCCTTCTCGAACATTCGAAAGCTGACGCGCGCATGCACCGTCACCCACCATCTGTGCCGCGCGCGCTTCTCCCCTTCGAGAACATTCTACAATTCTCCTGATTCTCCAGTGGACGCGCATGCGCCGTCGCGCTTCGAGAACATTCAACAGCTGACAGTGCATGCGCCGTCGCGCTGTATATATACTCAAGGTCGGCGCTCGCTCGCTCAGTTGCCGCTCGTTGGTTGGTTTGTACGGCGCGTCGACGTCCAAGGTCGCGGTGAAATGAATTCCAACGAATCCACAAACACAATGATCGACGTCCCTTCGACCAGCGCCGCCCTTTCGCATACGTGTGTACGTGTTCACTCATTTAACACCCCCTCCTACAGCCACGTTAACCAATTTAGCCATCGACCCAAGTAAGTCGCAATTTAACACCCCATTTCACAACCACGTTAACCAATTTAGCCATCGACCCAAGTAAGTCGCACTTTAACACCCCGTTAACCAATTATATGCTCCGCATCCTCCTCAGTGTTCCCCCGAGGGAAGCTGCGGGCAATTTTTTTTGACCGGTACAGGGAAGGGTGACACTCGCGGCGCCGCAGTTTGCAAACTGAAAAAAGTATCTAGTAACGTTGCTTATAACTGTGATGATGGTGCATGTGCAGTATAGCAAAGTTGGGCTTGCTGGCATATCTGCATCGTTATCTCTCTGTCTCTCTCATCTTTCTCATTCCCGTTCCCTTTTCCCCTGCGTAGGGTAGCCAACTGGACTGCTATCTGGTGAACCTTCCCGTACAGTGTACTAAAAAAAGATTACGGTACAGTGTACTATTCTAGTAGACTGCACTTCCAGCCCGCTGCCTTTTGTATTCCTTCCTTCGTACCTGCATCTTTACACACGATGCGAAGAAAATAACAAGACACTTTCTTCCCGTTGTGTGTTTACAAACAGTGGTCTGAAGTTCTTCTTCAGTGCGTGCGCTTGCGTTGTTCACTTTGTCTGTCAACGTGCCCTTGATCTGTGTGCCTGCAGGGTTCGACGTTCGCGCATCTGGTTCCCATCCTGGCCGTCCTGCAGCTGCCGCAGTGGAAGTGTCCCACTCACACGGAGACGCAAGGAGCCGGCGTCGAAGCGTCGCCCGTAGGCAGCGACTGGCGGCCGCGAATGCTCGAGGTAGCCGACCCGGTTACATCCAACGACGACAAACTTTAAGGCGATTTCCTCGCATCTCTCATGCGAAAGTTACGGCTATCATTACGTGCAGATTGTAGTATATTGTGCTAGAAGCCCCGAATTGTTTGCCTGTCGCCATAAAGGTTGTGTTACCCACATAGTTGTTGCAGTGACATGATGAAGCACGCGGCACACGTCGCGATTTATACTAAGTCATTACGTACCATGCGCAGCTTTGCAGGCCAAGCATAGTATGCAGTATATATGCGTTCGAAGTATGTGCACATTGAAACAAATTTATCCAAGAGCCCAATAGATATCATAATACGTTTGAATGTTAATGTAAACCATATTGTACATTTAGGTTACGGTTGCTTAATCACGTATGCCGCTAGAATAACGCAGTCACGTATTCCTGAAGCTTTACGCGAATTGGTTGATGCGGTGCAACAGGCTCCGTTCTTTTATTTATTTATTTTATTTATTTATTTATTTATTTATTTATTTATTTATTTATTTGCTATTTTGATTGTTTTCGGGTACAGAGTGCAAATGTAACGAAAAATGTGACCTTACCTTAAAAAAGAAGTGAAGAGCATGCGGTTTCTGTCATCACTAAATACAAAGAAAGGCAATCGCACATCAAGCTGCAGCTGCGGACATCCTTACAGCGTAGCGTAAAGGAAGTTTCGAAGAAATGTCAAACGTCTACTTTAAAATGTCTATTTATATCCGAGACCTGGCGTGGCTCTATGGTAGAATACTTGATTGGCACGCAGAATGCTAGGGCTCGATTCCTGCTGGGACTTAATATTTGCATTTGTCCGGTCAACGCTGCCGATGTCCGCTTTTTTCTTAGTGATCAAGCGTTACAATTGCCCATGTGTGTTCTCACCGTTCCTGGGTAGACATAAGTGGCTAACACCTGTGGCTCACACCCACCCCCGAGTATGTGCCACTGTTCTTTGGAAAGTGTTTGACGACGTATGCGGCGGGATTGTGACATTATTCATGCCACAACCAGTGAGCCGTATTCGTCAAACCATATACCAGATAGATGGATAGATGGATAGATAGATATGAGTTTGTTTTATTTATTTATTTTGCCCTAATCTGACTTGCCGACACCTGAAAGCAGATATTTTTTTATATACTGGAATGCCCCTGCACGTTTACTATTCCACTGGATGCGTGTCTCTTTTTCTGTGCGCTCAGTCGAGAAGCCGAGAAAAAAAAAAGAGAGAAAGAAAGAACGCATAAGTCTGGTGTGCGAGATCCGGTATAGCCTCGATACGGTAGCTTAGCCTTGACTCCTGCGCAGGTTGGAGATAGGTTGAAGGTCGCCCGAAAGCACACTTCGCGTGATGCCGCTTGTTAATGCGTGGCAAACGCCATGGCGGAAGAGAATAGTAAGTCGTCATTCATGTTTCATATCGTTCAATTTGTGAAGGGGTCTCGATTGTACAATCTCTTCGTAAATATTTAGCTGCAGTCACATAGGCTTCTGTTAACGACTCGCACTTAGCAATACAGGCCAAGGTAGAAATTCCAGTGGAAAGAAACGCGACAAACGCGAAAGAAACAGCAACAGACCCGCGGGATTTTTCGAGAGTTTGGCGGTCGATCGCGAAACCTTCCTTTCCTTGCAGGGTTGTCGAACTGCCTAGAAGGGCACATTTGGTAGCGCACTGAATGAAAAAAAAAAGTGCGCTAAGAAACACGTGAACTACAAGTAAGCACTATCAACAGATGATAGCAAACTAGCAAGTGAGTCAATTTGAAGAAACGCGAATACTTATACATTAAGGAAACAATGTCACCATGATGACGTGCTAAGGCCATGCGCATTCCCATGGCGATATCCTTTGCACACGCCCTCTTTTGTGCCTCATCGGCACTTGAAGAAAAAGAGATTGAGTTCATATCGCGATAGGGCCTTTGCTAGTCATCGTGGCGATATATATATATATATATATATATATATATATATATATATATATATATATATATATATATATATATATATTCATGTGTAAGTATTCGTGTTTCTTCAAATGAAACTGTTTTGCTAGTTCGGATATGTTTTCTTATATTCACCATGCTCTTTGTGCCGCTTTTTTTATTCAGTATGCTAGACCAACCCGTCCACATCATTCTGCATATTTAGTAGTTTTGTCAACAGAACTGTCAATTATTTTGTTGGTGTACTCTTCTACCAATAACATGATTTCTTTGGAAAAAGTTAACCTGTATGCAATAATCAAAACGATATTGAAGTTCGCGGTCGTTTCAAAGCTGCATGCTGGCAAGCATCCTGTGTGTTTGTAAGTTTGTGCGTCTCATAAGAAGTATGCGCATGCGCATTATTCTTCAAGCACAGTTATCAGATATGCTTCTCGGAAAAGTCTCGTTTCTTTTTGCACAGAATGAGGCCATGGGTTCGATTCCGATCTTCGGCAGCCGTGCATTTCAAGTGCATGAAATAAAGAAAAGAAAGTAAATAAGTTTTCGTGTGCCTAAATTCAGGTACACTGCAAACAACGTCAGGCTCTCACCAGAACAATATCTTCGGCAAAATTAAAAGACAGACAGACAGACAGCGACAGACAGACAGACGACAGACAGACAGACAGACAGACAGACAGACAGACAGACAGGAAGAACTTTACTGAAATTAATATAATTTGCCCACAATGCATAACTTCCACAATTGATGGTAAGTAAGAAAATGAAGGACAACGATTGAGGGAATCGGAAGGAATGTTAACCAGTGTTTCATTACTGGCAGATATAAACTAAACTTCGGTTTTGCGTGCCGAAACGACTTGATCATGAGGAACACTACTTAGTAGAAAATTAAGGACTAATTATGACCCCCCCCCCACTAACGCGTAGTTCTTTAGATGCATCTAGATCTAAATACATAAACGCTTTTAAAGGTGCCTTATATCATTTTTCAACGACCTCATTGTTTTACATGTTTTTTTAGCTGGTTGCGTACACTGAAGACTTAAAGATAAGTGCCGCAAGAACGAAAGCGGTAGGGACACGCAGTGCAAAGTTATTCAGCGTAAAAATATCAAAATACAATGAAACGGATGTTCCCCCTCCAACTCAATATTCGCGGCTCACCTGACCGTGTTTCCCTCGCCCTGTGACGTCAGAAGGCTGTGTAATGAAATGAATGAACGGCCTATACTGCACAAGAAGCTTGCATGCCATATTCCCCGTTATGTACAACGTATTGAGGACATCATCGCGATGGTAACAAATAATTTGGTACTTGAACAGGGAACGACACGTGTGAAACGAGGCAGCTCGCGAAACACTACTATAAGGTTTTGTAGCTTTACCTAACTTTATTTTTTCGATGGCGTCTATACATCAGCGCTCTCACATTCTTTTTCTTTTAGTTTCCTAAACAACGGTGCATAGAGCGTCCCCTGCGCGCTTCGTCTAGCGCCGTGGTGTTCAGCGCATTCTTTGACCGGCTTTTTGCACCTTCCGTTGTCATTTTCCACTCGCAATAGTTCTGGCGAGCACCACCACGAGTTATGCAGTCAGTATACCAATGTTTTCAAGCGTTATGGAGGGCCCCTTTAGGGTCGATCCCCCATCGAAAATGTGACCGCCGCAGGCTAAACAAACAATTCGACCTCAAGGTGAGCAGGGCAAAGCTGCGACCCTTGCGACACACCGTAACATGATAAACATGAACCTTTGGAATTTTTTCCCGCTTTTTTTGCAAGCAGCTATTTCATTTTATCGCCTATAGATGGATCCCAACTCGTATACACATCTTCTCTCTTTTTCTTTAGTAAAAAAAGGGGGAGGGGGATACATATTTTGTTTATATCAGCTGCCGGATTGGATTGTTTATTACCAGCTGCACAAATCGATAGTGACGCTGTTTGTACGTAAAACAACAAAAACTGAAAAAAAAACTGATTCACGTGCGACCGAAATGATCATCGAAAGCATGCGCGCGACTCGCGTTATCTTAAAATAAAAGCGCTCCAAGCTTGTAAAAGTACACCACCCGTTAAAGAAATAAGGATTTCGTCGAAGGTCGCTATCGGAGTTAATCCTGCCGCTTCTCAAAGAATCCCGTTTTCCGCGCGTTCCCGATTCACAGCTATCTCGGGAGAGGCAGTCATCGTGCATCGCAAGACGGCACTGCGCCTTCCAGCCTCCATCAAGCGTTTTAGAGCTGGAGTTTTATAGATTATATTGGAATGACGGCGCACTCTGTACGTGTGTCGTTCCCTTTTATCGCTGCAGCGACGAACATTAATTCCTTCAGAACCCCACTTTGCCGTACTTACCCGTTGCGTAACCTGAACCTGAGCGCTATAGTCTTTTTTTTTTTTACACAGCGACACCTGACGTGATATGCTAGATCCTTGTGCCAGCAATCTCGCATTACGCATCCCCGCGTAACACACCATTATGTCACGGCAGATTATATCCAGCGAAGAGTACGCGCTGAAATGCAGTCGTGTCCGCTGTAGAGGTACGTTATAGGCAAATCACCTTGAAGGGAGCGGGGATCTCTAGCTCCTCCGAACGTCCTTCGCAAGGGTGGTAACAGATCCGCCGATTTCCTTTTTTTTTTCTTTTAGTTTGCGCACTCGCGAAGACGACGCGCTTCGTATACTGGCAGCTCGTACCCCGAACGCATAAGGCAACTTTTGAGCGTACTCTCTTTTATGCATTGTTTTGTGACAGGCGCGTAAAGGGAGCTTCGGTTTTTTCTTGACACAAATCTTTTTATGCTCATCTCTGTTTTACAGCGCGGTACTCATCCTCGCTTTAGGTGGCATGACTAGGTCACTCAAGGCACAACAAAGATCAGTC
>WOVY01005751.1:0-57335 GCA_013436015.1 Rhipicephalus annulatus
ACACAGTCTCGAAGGGAGAGTTAGGAGGTGGAACAGGATGAAGAAGTCCTGGAGGCGTAGCCGTAGGACGTTTGTGTCGTTGGCATTGTTCGCATCCAGCAACGTATTTTTCCGTGTCGTGTCGCATCTTGGGCCAATAGAACCTTTGCTGGATTCGTTGAAGCGTTCTGGCGAAGCCCATGTGGCCGCAGGTTGCGTCGTCGTGTAAGGACCGAAAGACGTGAGCCCGTAAAGTGCGTGGAACAACTAGAAGTAGACGGGCGCCTTGTCCGGAATGATTCTTCTTGTAAAGGACGCCGTCATGAACCACAAAAGAGCTTGGGTTTGCGTGTTCATTTGCGGAGCCGAACAGAGAATCTAAGGAGCGGTCCTCTTGTTGGCTGTCCGGAAGTCGCGAGATCAGGGAACTCAGAGGCAATAGCGCCGATATACTGGTCGAAGTTGTCAGCGTCGCACTCCGTCGTTGGTAGAGGAAGGCGCGATAGGCAGTCGGCGTCTGCGTGCCGGTTACCGCTCTTGTAGCGTACTGTGAAGTCGAACTCCTGTAAGCGCAAAGCCCATCGCGCCAGTCGTCCAGATGGGTCTCGGAGGCCTACCAACCAGCATAGAGAATGATGATCGGTGATTACCGGGAAGCGACGGCCGTAGATGTATTGGGCGAAACTTGTGCACGGCGAAAACAACTGCGAGGCAATCCTGTTCTGTGACTGTGTATTTCGTTCTGCCTTGCTCAACAAACGACTCGAGTAAGCGACCACGTGTTCAGCATTGTCATGGCGCTGAACGAGCACTGCACCAAGGTCGATTCCACTGGCATCTGTGTGAATTTCCGTTTCAGCAGAAGGATCAAAATGGCGTAGTACCGGTCCTGAAGTCAGTATGAACCGAAGCTGCTTAAAGGCTGGTTCGCAATCCGTGTCCAGTGGAAAGGGACATCCTTTTGCAGCAAGTCAGTCAGTGGTTGTGTTTTATCAGCGAAATTCGGAACAAATCGACGAAAGTAAGAACACAGGCCCAGGAAGCTACGCAACTCCTTGGGGGACTGCGGCTGCTTGAAGTTGCTGACAGCGGCGACTTTCTGCGGGTCCGGTCTCACGCCATTTTTATCCACCAGGTGTCCCAGAACCAAGGTTTCACGTTCTCCAAAGCGACATTTTTTTGAGTTCAGTATAAGCGCAGCTTCCTCGAGACAGGTTAGAACGAGGTCAAGGCGATGATTATGTTCTTCAAATGTTCGGCCAAAAATCACCACATCGTCCAGGTAACACAGGCAAATTTCCCATTTGAGGCCCCGTAAAACGGTGTCCACATATCTTTCATATGTGGCGGGGGCATTACACAAGCCGAATGGCATAACATTAAACTCAAACAGACCGTCGGGTGTAACAAAGGCCGTCTTTTCTTTGTCAGCCGGATCCATGGGGATCTGCCAATACCCGGATCGCAAGTCCACCGATGAAAAATAGGACGCTGAATGCAGGCGGTCGATGACATCATCGACGCGAGGAAGCGGGTACACGTCCTTCTTAGTTATAGAGTTGAGACGTCGGTAGTCAACGCAGAACCTCCAGGACCCATTTTTTTTCTTGACCAAGATAACAGGCGCGGCCCAGGGACTTGACGATTCTTGAATTACGCCAGAGGTTAGCATCTCGCTGGCTTGCTCTGAAATTACCTTGCGCTATGACGCGGAAACTCGATAAGGTTTCTGTCTGAGGGGGTGCGCAGATCCGGTGTCGATCTTGTGACGAGTGCGTGTGCTGGGCGTCTGAGGTCTATGCGACTTCCGTGCAAAATCAAATACTTTAGCGTGCCTGGCCAGCAGTGTAACCAACACTTTGCGCTTATGCGAGGGAATAGACTTGCTAACCATCTTATAAAATTCGTATTCCGTGCCGGATACATCAGCATAGTCCGAATTTGCCGCATTGCTGAGAGCTGCTATGCAGATACTGCACTGCCCTTCAAACATGGCAAGGCGCATTCCCTCTGGTAGTACAACAGACTCAGATGAGCAGTTAACTACCCATAATTTAGTTTTTCCCTCGGTGAGAGACACAACGCAGCGCAGCAGAAGATGTTTTTCTTCATGCAAGGCAAAGGCAACGGCTCAATCACAATATCAGGAGAACTGAAACTCGAGTCGGCATTTGAAGCAGCAACGGGAACGCTGGCAGTAGACCATGCCGGTAGAATAGCGTCTATAACTACAACGAGTTTGTCGTCTCCGCTACGTTGAGGCTGCTGGGCGAGGGCGGACAACAGAACCTCGCCTGCCCCGCAGTCGACAGTCGCACGGCACTTTTGCAAGAAGTCAATTCCAAGGATAACATCATGCGTGGAATGAGCGAGCACTGCAAATTCTGCCTTGAACGCTTTACCAGCAACCCGAACAGACACAGCGCACACACCTACTGGACACAAAGCCGTGCCGCTGACTGCTCGAAAAGTAGAAGATTTATCCCAATAAAACATAACCTTACGGCCAAGTCTCTCCTTGAAAACTAAACTCATTACAGAAACTGTTGCAACCGGTGTCTACCAGAGCCATCGGGGGAACATCGTCAATGAATACATGAACCTTGTTGTGAAGCATGTGAACTAATGGAGGCATACTTGTGTGCAAAGCGGTACATCCAGCGACCTCGCCTCCATCGGCCGCGCCGGCTAGTTTCCCGGTGGCGGAGAGGAAAGCCACGGCCGGGGACGGGGAGATGGGGACCGTCGCTGGCGCGTGGTAGGTGGCGTCAAGCTCCTCACAGAGGCAGGCGAGTCACTGCGGATGTTCGGCCGGTGCCCGTGCTTCTGGGCAGTTGAATCCGAAGGGCCAGTAGGCGTAATCGGGCTGTTGACTTCGCCGTGCAAGCATCGCTGGTCGGTCAAAAAACGTCGTGCGTGGGCGACATCGCGATGGGCAAAACCGGGCTGATATGTCCGCGAACACCGCACTGGTAGCACATGGGGGCGTTCCGAGGCACATTGAATGCTGCGGTGTGGAGACGATGCTCAGGGAACTGTTGCCACTCGGACACAAACGGAGGCGGTTGGCTGTCATAGCTATAACTGCTGCGGGGGCGCATAAGACGACTCGACGTAAGTAGCCTGTGGTGGCGGAGCCCTCAGCCGTGGACTGCGGGTGGAGTAACTGCGCTCGCCGAAACTCGCAGCATTGATGCTTGGGGATAGTGTGTCACACTGCGGGTCTCCAGCTTGCATGGGAACAGAGACATGGCGACGCAGTTCCTCCCGTACAATCTGACGAATGGTGGAGGAAAGGTCGGCAGGTAGAGAATTCTGGCAGACATCGACGGTGGCAACAGTCGTGACGTTGGGCAGACGTCCGAACTTCGATGTGATGCGACGAGTTTTAAGAGCCTCGAATGTTCGGCAGTGGTTAATCACGTCGGCCACGCATTCCAGGCTCTCCTTGCCAATGAGGAAGTGGTAGACGTCATCGGCGATGCCCTTGAGTATATGGCCCACTTTGTCTTCTTCCATCATGTGGGCATCCACCGACTTGCACAACTTCAGAATCTCTTCAATGTAGGTTCTGCATGTCTCACCGGTGACTTGAGCCCTCTGCGACAACGTCTGCTCGGCACGTTTCTTCTTCGTTGCTGGGTCTCCAAAGCATTTCTTAATTTCCTTCACAAACTGGTCCCAGGTTGTCAATGTGTCTTCATGGTTCTCAAACCATACCAGCGCCGTGAAATCGAGGAAGAGCCCCACGTGAGACAGCTGGCTAGCCGCATTCCAACCGTTCGAACGGCTCACCCGCTGATAGTGGCTTAGCCATTCGTCCACGTCATCGCTGGGTTTCCCTGTGAAGGTTCGCGGCTCCCTGTAGTGGTAGGGCGACGTCCTTGCGGCTGGTTGCTGGTTGTCTCCGTCCGAGCTCATTTCTTGAGGTAATGGTGCCAAGCCCGCTAGTCGACGGCTGCGGCGAAGCTCGTGTAGCGGTTCCGTCGTTAGGGGACGGTGCCTCTCCGGTATCACTTGGTAGTAGCTAGCTTACCCAGCACCTCCACCACAATTGTGACGATGGAACGCGTTTATTTACAATATGGGTAATGCAGAGGTGTAGTTCAGCCAAGGATCCACAGCGTCGCTCGCGAGCCAGTCGAGTCTCTTCCTCCTCTTCGTCGAATCTTGCTAGCGCGTTTCAATATGGTGTTAAAACACGGAAAAAACGAGCCTTTAGGTATACACTTCTTTCCCTTATTTCATTGAACGAGGGTCTCGTATTGGCAGACTTGGTGTGTTTAGGTTGTATAAGAGGGGCAATTATTCAGCTGCCCGCTCATAATAAGTTCACGTGCTACGTGATACCAAACATGCGCATAAGAATGTTTTCACACTCGTCGTTTGGCTTATAGATGGCGCTGACTGTCACTCCTACTTCTAAATTCACATTTAAACCCAAAAATGTGGATGATGGGAAGGCCGCTGTGATAGCTCGGTGGTTAGAGCATCGAACGCGTTATTCGAAGGTCGTAGGTTCGATTCCTGCTCACGGTTGGTTATTTTTTCATCCACTTTTCTTTCTTTTTTTCTTCTTATTTACATTCCATTGGTTCTAATAACTTCCCTGTACATTTCTTGGCATTACTGTCTGTTAGATCTCATTATTATGGTGTTAAAACACGGAAAAAACGAGCCTTTAGGTATACACTTCTTTCCCTTATTTCATTGAACGAGGGTCTCGTATTGGCAGACTTGGTGTGTTTAGGTTGTATAAGAGGGACAATTAATCAGCTGCCCACTCATAATAAGTTCACGTGCTACGTGACACCAAACATGCGCATAAGAGTGTTTTCACACTCGTCGTTTGGCTTATAGATGGCGCTGACTGTCACTCCTACTTCTAAATTCACATATAAACCCAAAAAGGTGGATGGTAGGAAGGCCGTTGTGACAGCTCAGTGATTAGAGCATCGAACGCGTTATTCGAAGGTCGGCGGTTCGATTCCTGCTCACGGCTGGTTATTTTTCATCCACTTTTCTTTCTTTCTTTCTTTCTTCTTGTTTACATTACAGTGGTTCTAACAACTTCCCCTGTACATTCCTTGGCATTACTGTTTGTTAAATCTCATTATTATGGTGTTAAAACACGGAAAAAACGACCCCTTAGGTATTCACTTCTTTCCCTTATATATATATATATATATATATATATATATATATATATATATATATATATATATATATATATATGCCCATGATGTGAATAATCCCTTTATAGATCAGATTTCCAACCAAATCTGCATAGGTTTGCCTTCCAAAATATGAATCCGAACATGTCTTTTTGAGTTTAGTACATCACATTGTCAAAGAAGACTATCAGGCGCCGTACTAAAACGTTTTGCGCTGCTCCATAGTCCGTGCCGGAATGTGCTCCGATGGTCTTTTTGTCACGAGGAGAAGCTCTGCAGTTGGAGCCATCACATGGCGCCTCAGCTACGTGTGGAGCTCACACGTAACCGAAGCAGCTATAAGGTTGTGCACAAAGACCATCAGCTACACACTTGCGGTGGAGGAGACAAGTAAAATCGTAAGCAAAACAAACCCTATAAACTTTGCGGATGTCTCGGGCTGGCGCCAAACATCGTCACCGTAAAACTTGAAGCTGAACTGCTGTCATCCTCGGACTTTAAGCTCGTTCTCACTCAATTAAGGTGTAGTTGGAAGTGAGTTTTGAGCGGGGTGTGTGTGTGTGTTTGTTTTTGCAGCGCATGTGCGCACCGATGCACGCGTGATATCACCACTATATATAGGAGCGACTAGTGACAGTGAATGTGGCCCTGTGTCGGATATAACAAGACAAGTCAAACCAAAGCTGCTGAAAATTTGCTGACAAGGCCATCTTTGCATTCGACACAAGCGGTGGACGTTTCAAAACATTTTTGTTGAAAAAAATTTCCCTTCTTTTAGTCGCAGTTTTCTATTAAATCGCTGGCACAAATTTGTGCCAATTACTACTGCTCAACAGTGCCTAATTGTGAAGCGGATTCCTTCTTTTGATATTTGACTTGAAAAAGGTTCTTTTCACTGACAAGTTCAGCAGCCAATGGACCATATGCGAAATCACTTCATGCTCTGGCCACACTGTGCATTTTGACCCCACCGCCATTTTAATGTAGCCGAGCGGTCGACGGTAACGCGTTCGCTAGTACGGCCGTACGACTCCTGAACACTTGCTTCACTGCGCTGGGCTGCAGTGATGGCCACTGCAAAACGTTTCCCAGTGCCCGAACATGTGATGTGGACAAACTGTTTAGAAATCTTGCCACATCTTGCCCCTTGTATGTCATTGCATCTTTCGGAAAGCGGTGGAAGGATACCTACAAGAGAGAAGCAAACATTCACTGCAACGTCATGAGCTTGGTTTCTCTTAGCTGTTTAAACAATTGTTGTTTACAAACACAGACACTATCACAAATTCATCTCACAGGGAATAGAGGTCACACTTATATGGGCTTTGCAGGACTAATGATGCACTTGCACTGTGACCACCTCTCCCTCAGTTTTTTCTGTGCACACTCCCTTTCCTAGCAGCCTTTCCTAGATATGGCCATTCACAGCAAGCTTTAAGAGGCATTAGTCACTTGTGGACATTCGGGGGAATAAAAATCTGTTATTTTTATATCTAAGTAACTTCAAAGGTTTCTAAGAGCTGCGAGTGTAAGGCAGGCAAAATGCTGAATCCCATACAACTAAGTTATGGCTGTCTCCAAAGCTGTATGTCCTATAATGCAACATGAAACATTTTTCAAGTGAGGTGAGTTGCAACACAATAAACAGTTGCAACGCAACTGAGCCAAAGAAATAAAATGCAGAGAATGAATCCCGTCTTACAAATAAATAAGACTGCCGCGCTCTGAACTCATGCAGAACGTCATTCAGTCAAGCCCTGGCGATACTCATGGTGCCAGTTTTCGAAACCTACGGCAGTGCGTCCCACTATCTTTTCGATTTTATTTCGTTGGTAAAGAAAAATTACTGAGGGAGGCCCCAATGGAAAAGTTGCGTCCGCGCACGTTGGGGTAACTGAAGTTAAGCGCCTGAGTAGATACTTTTCTGTTTCAAAGTGGGCATAGCCCTTATCTTCCGAATGACTGTTTATTGCTGCACGGTGACCGTACTTGCGGACACAACGGAGCTTGAACGCGGACAAGCAACCGAGCTGCCTTTCAAGAATGCGTGTACGGCACGTTACTCGGAGTAGCGGAAGCTCTGCGCGGCTCTGTGCGCAATCACCTTCAAAAATAACATTTCTATGTCGTCTATCTACATGGTGAAATCTCGTCACAAAAAAGCCCGTCCTAACAGTTCGGTTCTGTCACACTAGTCACCTCACCAGCAGTGGCAGACTCTCGATTCGACTGCAGGGAATCACCGGGGCTCTTCAATTTACCATCTCCAACTCACCGCTGATAGTCCACGGGTAGTTCTAGGCTTCCCCGAAGTCATAAGAAAGTTTGAATGTCGCACAGCTTCTCAGCGAGTTTGAGACGGTAAATCGAAGAGCGTTACTATCGTGTAGAGGCCCGACGTTGTGAAAACACCTAGCCGCAAAGCTGACAAACCTATAAAAACACGAGCTGTCCACGTAACAAAGAAAAATGGTTAGTCCTGCATTGCTATCGTGCAGCCTGTGCACCACGGAGAGACATGAATTTTAGACTGTGCCCATAAAGCTTTTGCACGCCATACCCTGTTTTGCGTTTAAATGATCGCTGCAAAATTGTAATTGATGCCACATACCTTGCTCCCATCGCTGTCTGTGACTACGCGCTGCTTGCACAGCGGCACACAGCAGTGTACTGGCATTTCGCCAGCGAAAAAATCTGACTGCGACAGTCGAAGCATTGAAACGCGTACGTTCGCACGTGGGTCGCCCGCGCGTAGTGGTCAAGCCTCGCCAGCATAAAAATGGCAGATATGGTACCTGCTGCGTTCACTAGATGGCGCTGTTAATTTCACATATTGCCTGTTGCATTTACTTAACAACACACGAACATTGGTTCGCGCAAACGTTCGTAAAAATTTGCTATGTAGGCAAAACGGGCAAATTAAAAGAAATTTCTGAAAGTTGAGTGGTTGGACTAACTACCTAAAAGTGCTGGGTGCACAAAAAACAAACTCAATATGCCAAAATCAACAATCGAGAGCGTCACTAACTGGTGATCTGTTTGAATGGGCGTGGTAACAAAAGAGCTAAGGACGTGTATCAAGCAAGACGCCTTCCGCCGTCTTGCAAATGAGCTTATACGGTCTTGATACCAAAAACCGACAATAAGAATAAGCTTAACAAAGTAACAGGTTACAGACCAATGACGCCGGCGAATGCAGGTTATAAAGTAGTAACGAAGGTACAGCGAGGAGATTACAGGATGTTATCAGCGATGCAACAGGTCCGCATCATACCCGTGGTATAACAGGGAGGTTGATATTAACAAATACCCACGTGGCTCGCAGCATACTTGAAACGTGTGACACAGATTGTAGGAAAGTCACTATGTTGCAAATTAACCTAGAAAAGGTATTCGACCGAGTATGTCATGTTCTCTTGTTCTCATTTCCTGAGTATGTTGATGATGGTGCAATAATAACAGAAGGTGTTACAATGACATACGAAAACTGTACGACAAGCCTGATTATCGACAATGAGCTGACTCAAATATTAAAAGCGCACTCATATGTGCGTCAGGGTTGTCCCCTGTCACCTCTTTTGCTTGCATTGTATTTAGAGGCGTTGTGCAAAAAGGTTGTTGACTGTCCAGATGTACGTGGCCTCAGCCCGAAGGTTATGAAGTGCGCTTATGAAGCGTATTGGCTTACGCTGATGATGTTGTTGTTTGCTGCTCTGATAAAGAGAGTGTTACCAGCTACAAAGAAAATTATGCCTGAGTTTTGTGACGTGACAGGTAGCATCGTAAACTTGAGTAAATGCATCGGTATATGTCATGGTCAATTGCAGAGAACACCGCGAGTTTTTGAAAGTATCCAGCGGACATGCACACCTGGGATTCATGTTGGTGTACATCTGAGCCCCCATCGAGACTTTAGAGATTAATGAAATCTACAAATAGAGTAATCGAAATCTCAAGCTTACAAATGGGGAGGTCATGACTCCTGAATTTTTGCACGCGCGGTCATTTGAAGGATCTTCATGAGGAATAAGCTGATCCATCTCATGCGTGTTTTGAGCTGCTCAAGATTAAACTTTATGAAATATAATTCAGTGTTTGCTGTTCTTGTGTGCCAGTCAGAATGTGATAGGAGATGCAGAAACAACTTGTTTCACAAGCTGAGTCAGGGGGCTTGAAAACTGCCCAATTTATTTTGAAGTCAACTTGTGTCTAGATTTTTGTTTCTGTGTGACACGACAAATCCTTTTTAGAGCAAAGTTATCAAAATACAAATAAGCGACGTCTTGCCCAACTTTGTTGTCGCAATGACCGAAGGTGGCTGTTACGTGACCCGTAAATTCTGGAATGAAGTTGCAATGACATTCAGATTTTCAAACTACCAAATTTAAAATGATTATTCTAGTACAATAAAAAGTAAGTGTTTAAACTCGGACGTCATAAATATTATGTTCCCAGAACTTCTGTACAGGACACTGTACAGCGGAGGCAAGAAAAAGGCAGCTCTAAAACGTGTGAAAAGAATAGTGGGGCCAGGAGGCATTGCGTATAAATGAAAAATTTTAATTCGGAATTTTACTAAACCGTTGCTATCACAATTTATTATTATTTTCTTTTCTTGGACCTTAGAACACAAAAATGGCGAGTGCCACTTCCTAGAAGGAGTGTAAAACAATTCTGTTTATTTTTAAAAGTGGCTGACATCATCTTTCAGTGCAAGATTCTTGGCAAGTAAGCTGCGGACGTTGTTTCGCAGATTAAAAATTAAGCTTCTTCTTTGCCATGTCTGTTTCTATTTGTCGTTTTGTTGTCAACGTTTTTTATGGCTGTGCAAGTTACTTATTGTGTAGCTTTTGCAAACTCTTACCGCCATTCTGTTTTTTTATTATAATATCGCATTGGGATTTTCAGACACCATTTAACGTGACTGCTCACGCTGAACAGCAGCGACAGGCTGGCAATCACAAGCTTGATGGCTCCACCCACCATCACTTTTTCTTTTGTTTTTTTGTAATCATAGGAAAGTAGTATGGATACACGATACTGATATTTACAGTTTATTTTGCACCACATGACCACTATACGCACCGAAACCACACGTTTCAGTTGGCTCTAGTCATCATCATCATTACTATTATTATTTTAGTAGTAATAATAATATATTAATAATGATAATATTAGAATAATAACGATAATATTATTAATATTATTATCATCATCATCGTCATCGTCGTCTTTATCATCATCAGCAGAAGCAGCAGCAGCAGATGCGGCAGCCTCACTACGCCCATTGCAGGGCAAAAGCCTCCCTCGTGATCCGCCAATAAACCCAGTCTTGTGCTTTCTGCTGCAACTTTATAACTGCAAGCTTTTAATCTCATAATCCAACTTAAGTTTCTATCTCCTCCTCGTGCGTTGGCCTTCTCTGGGAATACAGTCAGTTACCCGTCATGACTAACGGTTATCTTGCCTACGTGCTAGGTGCCCAGCCCATGTCCAATTCTTCTTCATTTTCACTCTGATATCAATGACCCCGGTTTGTTCCCTGACCCACTCCGGTCTATTCCTGCCTCTTAAGGTTTCATCTATCATTTTCCTTTCCATCGGTCGCTGCACTATTCTAAATATAATCTGAACTTTTTTTGTAAGCCTCCACGTTTCTGCTCTCTAGTACGTTCCGACAAGATGCAGCTGTTTATACGTCCCTCTTGAAAGATGATGGTAGATTACCGTTTATGATTTGAAAATGCTTGCCAAATGTGATTCACCCCATTCTTATTCGTCCAGTTATTTCGCTCTGATGGATCGGATCTGCAGTTACTACCTGTCCTATGTATATAGATTATTTTGCAAAGTCAAGCGTCTCTCCAGCTATCGCTAAGCGCTGTTTTCTGCCTGGAATGTTGCATATTGATTTAGTTTTCTGCTCAATAATTTTTAGACGTGCTGTTCTACTTTACGTCTTAGTTCAGTAATTATGAACTGCAATTCGCCCCATGAGTTGTCATCATCAATGAATGTCATCATCAATGTCATCATCAATGACATCGATGTCATCATCAGCGATGTCATCATCAATAAATCTCAGGTTACTAAGTTTAATCTCCATTAACTCTTATCTCTAACTCTTCCCAATATAGGACCCTGAAAACCTCCTGTAAACATGCGGTGAATTGCATTGGAGAGATCTTGTCTTCCGTCTTTACAGCCTTCTTTATTGGGATGCTGTCGCTTTATCAATGGAGAACTTTGGTGGTTGCGGATCTGCTGCAGTTTTCTTCCAATATCTTTGCACGAGAACACATGCGCCACATGGGACATTCGAAAAATGATCCTGATGACGTCCGCGTTACAGTCTACAATTATTTACTGGCAATCGTACTGGGTAATAAAAAAAGATCCTTCCGTGCATCTAGAGACGTGATAAAATGCTACATGTTTGTTCCTGCTTGATTCACGGAAAAAATGTTACATGTTCCTTTCTGTTTGATTGATGGAGAAAAGAATCACCGGACGTTACTAATGGCGGGAGTGGTTCAAAAGTTCAATTTTCGCCTTGTTAAACTGGGCAGGTTGTGCCATCTAGTGGGGCCTAGTTGAACCAAGCGTGTCTGCCATCTCGGAGTGAGTAGCAGGAACTTATTCAATGGCCGTTGTTGCTGCTGTTGCTTCCGCTGCTTTAGTTCTGCTGCTCCTAGTGTCAGTGGCCGCGTAGTGAAGCCGGGAAACGTTGTGCCCGGCAACAGTGACGTGAGACACTCTGCTTGAGGCGGGTAACTTGAAGTGTGCTAACCCGATGCGGACCAATAAAATGCGAGTTTATTGCAAAATAATCTCTTCCTTGGCACAAAACTAACACTATAAGCCTTCTGAACCACTATTTCAACAATCAATGTCGACTTAGTAGTTGCCTTTGGTGTCCCTTAAATGCATACATTCCATTTTTTCCAATGCTCATGTTTGCCTTCGCAGCTTTCGGGCTTATGCCGCTTTTTACAGCCTGCTTGATTCGCAGTGAACGCTGCATTCAGCCAGACTTGTAAGTCACGTCAAAGGTGTATTCTTGAAGCTTCATAGCCCAAATGACCAAGTCATTCGGTAAGAATTTTGAGGGACGACAAGCAGCACAGTTCGTGGAAGTCTATGATTACAGAAAATGGGTGGCCAAATAAGTATCATCGCAATTTTTTGACTGCCCGAAGAAGTGCGAGGCACTCGTGTCAAGTGATCGAAAACATGCGTTCGGATGAGGAAAGGAGTCAACAGGCGTCCCGCCGAACTTGCCAACACTGCTGAGAACGAGGCCTTGGGTCCGCCACCGTCTCGGGGCTATGCAGAGCGAATCTCAAACTAACGGGGGATGTGGCTGCCATGGGCGGCCAAAAAGGAACGGCGAAGCAAAGTGTAGTGTGCTAGCGTGATACAAGCCAAAGGCATTGGCCGTGAATGTTCGAATACGTGTCTCCGTGCAGAAAAAACCGACGTATGGCTCGCACCGGACTAAAATGCCTGGCTGCGAAATCATGGTCGCCAATTTTTTGTGCAAGAACCACTCAGGGCCAGCACTCGTGCTAGCTGGGCGCCAAACGAGGCACCAAAGTGGAGGGCGCACCCGGTTTCCACAAGGGCAACTCTGTGTGCCTATGGATATCCGATGAATAGTGGCGGCGGGGACGATCACTGCTGTAGCTCTATTGGCACGGCAACAAATGAGTAATTCAATGGTTCCAGGTTTAGTCCTGGACGGCTTCCTTTCTTCAGACTTAGACCACTGTTAGTATAAATTACGTCTTCGGTACTTTCCTTGGCCTTTTACTCTCTGTTACTTCCCATAATATTCCCTCGCGATGTTTTTTCGTCTAACGCGACGAGCGTATGTTCGTATTATTTGTGGCTTCCGTATCTACATGCTTAAAATGATGTTGACTGTATGATTGTCTGAATGATGGTATCGCGTTCTATTCTGTTTCCTCGACTTGGCGCGTTGACAAGAGGTGTCCAGCTGAACAATAACGAGTATTGAAAGCACGCGACGCCGAGCCTACGTGTGTTCTTGATTACCCACTAAAGTGGCATGTGTGCGTGTCATTGTGATGGCCAACAATTTTGGTCCCTTACTCGCAAAATTTATGTCGTTACCCTAAAACTGCTTTAGGTTTTTGCTGTTTCCTCGACAACACTAGCGACTATACTTCTAAGAATAAAATAAATAAATATCGTATAATAACCACCTGCTTTCTTTATCCCCAGATCAATGCCCATGTGTGACTCACGCTTGATTAAATCCTACAAAGCCGGTTCGAGTCCTGAAACTTGTTTGTCTGTGTACAGAACTGAGGCTCACCACCCAAAAATCAGTCGCCCCACCAAAGCCTTTTGCGGCCTCGTTAGGCACTCTTGGTATTACCACTGGTTTCTTCATTACTATTCACAAGTGAGTGTTTTTCTCTTCAGTAGTTGTTATCGGCCTTGCGCCCATCACGGGTGAGCCTGCGTTGTCATCGGCCAGCTCTCGCTGCTTGGAACGACCGGTGATCCAAAGGCCAAGAGTGAACACGAAGGATAAACCAAGCATGCCACCAATGAGGCGGAACAAACCATCGTAGCTGCCGTAGTTGTCCCGGAAGAACCCTGCGTTTGTAAATGGGGTGAGAATTAGAAAGAGCGCAAACATAGAGAAAAACGACAACAGCGATACTAATTCTACGTACTGTCATAACGGGCTTTTAGGCACTTTCAAGGTGTTACTTTCGTCAGGCGCGTTTAAGCTTTTTCCCTGAAGGACTCCCAACAAATTGTAACAAACTATTGGAAATAAAGATTTGATCGAAGGAATAATTTATAATGTTCTCTCTTGAAAATACTCGTATCACACTCTGCGGGGAATGCTGCGGAAAATGCACCCTGCACTGTTGCTTGCAGTGGGTAACTCTCAGAGCAACTCTAGAACAGCGGGCTTTCCGTGACAGATAGGTCACGCTGCCCCTCCTGCATATATCATATGCACGTGGGCGGCCGCACTGAACTTGCGACATTCTAGGAGCTCTTCTCCAGCTTGGAGACAGTGCCAAAGCACAAGAAACACTGGGCAGTTTTTTTACTCCTTCCCAATAAAAACAGTGACCAATGGTGGTTTGCACACGGCTCAACTACGAGCAGCTACGATTTTCTGTCTTCCTTCCAACTCATTCCCGCACAAATAGCAAACAAAACAATTTAAAGAATGTTGAGGCAAGACCGCTCCTCCTTCAGTATAATGAAAAATAATCAAATAGTTGTTGTTAGTGCAACAAAAACGCAAATGTTCTCTGAAAGTAGCCAATTCGGATAATAATATGCATTGTCTTCAGTAGAAAGCATCGCTAAAAAGACGGGACGAAGAGCGGACACAAATGACGGCACTCAATAACAACGATATTTGTTTTACGCGTCCAGTCCTCGTATATATGCCCCATGCCAATTTTAATGAAACAGGTCTCGTGAGAAAGAGGACGATGACGAGTTGCGACCGTTTAATCCTTTATATTATATGGCGGCAATGTGGTCTACCAGTTACATCGGCCGTTCTGCTATAATTTGGGGCCTTTGCGCTGGGGCACTCGGACAGGAATATTTTTAAAAGATTTAGTAGGTGTATCAACTACTATAACAATTCTTTATACAGCCTTCCTAGTCAAAAGACCTTCAGTGTCTGCGAGATTACACAAAATAGTGCGAGTTGAAGTTGCAATGATTCATAATTAACGTTACACTTAAAAATCATCTCAAAATTATTTTAGCTCTTACTAAATATTAATCATAAATTCAGTATGCATGATCCGCCCGACTCATGGCCGATCACTCAAAGTGGGTAGGTGCAAATGATCCAAGGATCATCATCATCATCATCGTCATCATCATCACCAAGAACTATCCGATTTTTGGCCTATCCAACAGCGTGGGTGTGCGCCACATAATCAAGAAGCTTGGATTACAGTGTGTGCAGCGTGGGTGTGTGCGACAGTCAAAGGTTTTATCTACTCTACATTCGTGTTTCGTTGGTGCTATACCTCGACTGTTCAAGGCGTCGCTGCTTTGTAAAAAATCGACGTACGACACTGGTTGAAAGTTGCTGGAATCTCTCGCCTCAACCTGGAACTTCGCAACCGAACGTTGCAAGCTCTTTAAAACGCCACCAGCTCGGACACTGTCGACAATGAGCCTGAAACCGCCGTTGCTCCCACCCCCTGCAGCGCTGTTCAGCGGCAACGTGACGCTCCCGTGTTTAGCGCAGCAAGCGAGACTGACACTGAAGACTGGCTCTCGATCAATGAGCGTGTCAGTGAGCGCAACAAATGGGATTACCAAAGAAACTACGTGCCATTATTTTCTACCTTGCAAACGTAGTGTACCTGTGTTTGCACAATCATGAGCGTCAGGTGTGAACGTGGTGTGCTTTGATGGCAGCCTGCTTGGATGTCTTCGGTCGCCCACCTTTGAGAAAGTTCCGTGCTGAGCAACGTCTACGCGCAGGCGCTCAAGTACCTAATGAGACGCACACCAGCTACACAGAGGATGTCGTAGACCTGTGCGCCTGCGTCAATTCCTCCGTGAGCGAAAAGCACCAAATAAAGCGTATAGAGCATCGAGGATAATGTTTTTGAGATGCTTCTTGCACGCAACACTTCTTCCGTCGCTGTCATCGACAAACTTTGCCAGAGCTTTGACGAACTTCAAAGAGCCATGGTGCGCAGCGCTGTTGCACTTGCAAACTCGCTTTCTGGTCTCATGCTTGTCGCTGATGCGATGACCGAAATGGCTCTCTCCAGCCACATTAAGGTCTTCGTTCGTGAAGAGTTTGCGCGCCAACTGTCAATGCTTTCGCTAAGCGTTCGCACTGTACAGCCTGCCACACGTGGTCGTGGTTGGACTCTCGAAGAAGTCTAGCATAGCTGAAAGGGAAGAATCCCTACGCTGCTCGACCGCCATGTTGGCGACGTCAATATGTGACACAAATGCTAAAGACATTAAAGCGGAAGCCATATCAAAAGGTATCGGCGATCGGTAAACGTCATCGGCGTCAGAGTGCTTTCGCCCGCTTCATCGCCGCTAGCTTTTTTGTGCACTACTGCATCCTTTACCGGTGAAACCATTCACCCGACTGTCGCAAATGACTACTCATGATTCCCCGGTACATAAGCTCTGAAATATTGTCACGACGTCGAAACAGAGGTCTTGCGGCAGAAACTGAGACGCCAGAAGCAGGTAGGTTCTTTTAATAGAACGCGCAAAACGAGTTCTTCTTTTTCATCCATTTCGTTGTACTTCATGGCACATGCACAACTGTCAATGTCTTTCTTTTCGAAAAGCACGTGACATTTGCCTCCCTCCGAAAGAGGCATCGTCCCGATGCGCAACCTAGGCGCTCTACCAGGCGTATGAAGTGGTCGCGTCAACTGGATAAATACGGTTTCATACGGACGACGTGTACGACTTCGGGTAAATGATTTCGACGCTTAGAACTACAGTCAGTGTCGGGAACAACTTCATAGTTCACGTCGTTCAAGCGTCGCGTGACGCTGTATGGGCCAAAGTATCGTCTTAGAAGTTTTTCCGACAGTTCACGTCGACGTATCGGAATCCAGACCCAGACCTTGTCGCCTGGTGTGTAGCTAATAAACTTGTGTCGGGGGTCGTACCGTTGTGCATCTTGATGCTGTTGATGACAGATGCGCACACGCGCCAGCTGTCTGGCTTCCTCGGCGCGCTGAGTGAACTCTTCGGCGTCCACATGGATGTCGTCACACTCATGCGGCAACATGGCGTCCAACGTTGTCGTGACTTCGCGACCATAGATCAGACTGAACGGCGTCATTCCAGTGGTTTCTTGTCGAGCGGTATTATAGGCAAAGGTCACGTACGGCAATATCTGATCCCAGTTTTTATGTTCCGTGTCAACGTACATGCTGATCATGTCTGTGAGGGTCCTATTGAGGCGCTCTGTCAGTCCGTTTGTCTGCGGATGGTAAGCAGTTGTTCTCCGGTGAGCTGTACCGCTGAGTCTGAGAACCGACTCCAAAAGTTCTGCGGTGAAGGCAGGTCCTCTGTCTGTGATTACTGCTGTCAGAGCGCCATGCCGAAGGACGATGTTTTCGATGAAGAACTGAGCGGCCTCTGCTGCTGTGCCGCGCTGCATAGCTTTAGTCTCCGCATAACGGGAGAGGTAATCGGTGGCCACGATTATCCATCTGTTACCTGTTGTGGAAGTTGGAAAGGGGCCCAGGAAATCCATTCCAATCTGGGTGAACAACTTCGCTGGTGCTAGGACTGGATGTAAAAGACCGGCTGGCTTGCTAGGAGGTGCTTTGCGTCTTTGGCAGTCGGTGCAAGTTCGCACGTGATGGTTAACATCAGCGGGTAACTTTGGCCAGTAGTACTTGCATCGCAGTCGGCACAATGTTCGGGTGTAGCCTAGAGGACCAGAAGTTGCTTCATCATGGCACGCTTCCATTATTTCTTTTCGAAGAGAGGCAGGCACGACGAGCAAGTGTGGGTTGCCGGTTGGTGAGAAGTTTTTCTTATAGAGAACATCGTTTCGCAAGTAAAAAGATGGCAGTCCTCTGGCAAATAACTGCGGCACGTCCTTACGGCGTCCTTCTAAATATTCAATGAGTGGTAACAGCTCGGGGTCACTGCGCTGCTCCTGTGCAATAGTGGCCGTGTTGACGACTCCCAAGAATGCCGCGTCGATGTTTTCGTCATCACGAGCGACAGTCTCCACTGGCGACCGTGAGAGACAGTCGGCGTCGGTGTGCCGCTTCCCAGATTTATAGACGATGGTCATGTCGAACTCTTGAAGTCTTAGGCTCCAGCGCGCCAAACGGCCAGATGGATCTTTAAGGTTGGTGAGCCAGCACAAAGAGTGATGGTCGCTAACAACCTTGAAAGAGCGGCCGTACAAGTATGGACGAAATTTGATGACCGCCCACACCACGGCGAGACACTCCTTCTCGGTAGTCGAGTAGTTCTCCTCCGTGCGAGAGAGTTCTGCTGGCGTAGGCTATTACTCTTTCACAGCCGTCTTGCCACTGCACCAGAAGGGCACCCAGACCTACATTGCTGGCGTCAGTGTGAAGTGCTGTAGGGGCTTCCTGGTCGAAGTGCGCGAGGACTGGAGGTGTTTGCAGGCGTTGTCGTAGTTCATTGAACGCCATTTGCTGTTGTTCACCCCAAAAGAAGGGGACGTCCTCCCGTGTGAGTCATGTCAATGGCGCCGCAATAGACGAAAAGTCCTCAATAAATCGCCGGTAATAGGCACACAACCCTAAAAAGCGTCTCACGGCCTTTTTGTCGCATGGTGCAGGAAATTGCGCTACGGCATCTATTTTGGCCGGGTCAGGTCGAACACCCTCGTGACTGACGACGTGGCCTAGGAAGCTGAGTTCGTTAAAACCAAAATGACATTTTTCCGGTTTTAAAGTAAGGCCGGCCGAACGTATGGCTTGAAGGACGGTGAATAAACGGCAGAGATGTTCCTCGAATGTTGCTGAGAATACAATAACATCGTCCAGATAGACCAAGCATGTTTGCCACTTCAGGCCTGATAGTACGGTGTCCATGAGACGCTGAAAAGTGGCTGGCGCCGAGCACAAACCAAAAGGAAGCACCTTAAATTCGTATAGACCATCGGGCGTCACGAAGGCCGTTTTTTCACGATCTCTCTCGTCGACTTCTATCTGCCAGTAGCCGCTTCGGAGGTCCATTGAAGAGAAATAGCGCGCATGACGCAGCCGATCGAGTGAATCATCTATGCGGGGCAGTGGATAGACGTCTTTCTTCGTGACTTGGTTCAACTTGCGATAATCAATACAGAAGCGCAAGCTGCCGTCTTTTTTCTTGACCAAAACCACGGGGGACGCCCAAGGACTTTTCGAAGGTTGTATGACGTCATCCGCGAGCATCTTGTGTACTTGCTTCTGAATCTCCTCGCGCTCTTTCGGAGACACACGGTAAGGGTTTTGCCGAATCGGTCGCGTGTTGTCTTCAGTAATGATGCGGTGCTTGGTCAATGGTGTTTGCTGTACCTTTGACGTGCACGAAAAGCAGTCTTCGAATTGTTCTATAAGTTCAAGCAGGCGCTTCCTATCAGAGGGCGGTAGCGTAGAGCAGATGTCCACCGACAAAGTTGTCAAGGCGGGGACAGCCGCGTCATCTGGTTGCAAGGTAAAACAATCCCCGGCTTGGTCTACATCGTCGTAGTAGGCAATTGCGGTACCCTTCTGGATTTGACGGCGCTCGTTGCTGAAGTATGTGAGGAGCACTTCTGCCTGTCCACCAGTAAGCGCCAGGACGCCCCTCACGATGGAAATGCCTTGCGTGAACAAAAGAGTGACTATGTGCCCCGCTATCACATCTTTATAGCAAGGACACCCACTGGACACCGACACAAGGCAGCAGGATCTCGGTGGGAGTGTCACATCGTCGGCTATTCGCAAACGGCCGCGCGGTTCTTCACTGCTGTTGTCGGCATAAGGATGAGCGCAAAACGTCACCATACGTTGAGGGATGTTGATAACAGCGCCATGATCTTGAAGAAAATCCATGCCAAAAATTAACCCTTTACAGCAGTCTGGCAACAGGACGAAAGTGGCCACGAAGCTAGAATCTCCGATGCGAAGTCTTGTGGTGCATTTACCCGTGGGTGTCATCAGCTGACCACCAGCACTCCTTATGTGCGGCCCTGTCCACGGAGTCTTGACCTTTCTGAGGCGGTCGGCGAGCTCTTGTCGCATGATTGAGAAGTCGGCGCCAGTGTCGACCAGTGCTGTAACGTGATGTCCGTCAATGAGAACGCTCAGATCGGCACGTACAACTTCATCAGCATTATTATTCGTCGTCGTATTCATCGTCGTTGTCGTCATACCTTCTTGCGATGATTGGGGGAACTTTTCAGTGTGTCGACGATTGGCAACCTTGCCCCCCGAGGTCGCATCAGTTAGTTTCCCCGGCGCGGGCTTGGCGAACGGCCTCTGGTGACGTCCGCGTAGCTCTGAGGGAACTCACGGTGACGCGCAGGTGATGGAGATCGCCAGCGACGCGGTGGGGTTGCTTGAGCAGGCGATAGTTGATCGGCATCGTGGACACGACGGTCTTCGGAGCGGAAAGAAGCGGGACGAGAAAAGTTCCCGAACCCAGAATCGCCGTGACGGCAATAGCGGGCAATGTGACCAGGTTCTCCGCAGCGGTAGCAAATAGGTCGACGGTCGGCCATGCGCCACAAGTCAGTTCGGCGAACTGGTGGTCGTCTCGTAGAATCTCGTTGCCACCAAGGTACGGCAGTGGGTCGTGGCTGGAAGGGCGTCGCCACAAATGTCGGTGGAGGACGACGGACCACATCAGCGTAGCTCGCTGGGTGTGGCTCAGGATTTGGCGCGGGTGGTGTAATGGCTTGCCTCAACTCCTGGCGGACGATTTCGGCAACAGATGCGACTGGCGGTTGGGCAGGGGGAACGCAGAGGGCCCGAAGTTCCTCACCCAGTATTTCTCTAATCATTTGTCGCAGGGAACTTTCGCATGCGGCAGTGTTCTTAGCTGCAGCACTTACTGCCGTGTGGTTCTGCAGGCGGTCAAAGTGTCGGCGTCGTTGTTGCAGTGCGCGCTCGATGACTGTTGCCTCTCTTATGAATTCATCTACAGTTGTAGGTGGATTTCGTACGAGGCCCGCAAACACTTGTTCCTTAACACCCTGCATTAGGTGACGCACCTTCTTCGACTCGGGCATGTCAGGGTCAGCTCGTCGAAACAGACGGATCATACCCTCTGCGTACATGGCGGCTGTTTCATTGGGTTTTTGCACACGTGCCTCAATCACTTGCTGTGCGCGATCCCGTCGGTCCGAGTTCAAAAATGTAGCGAGGAGCTTTCGACGGAAGTCTTCCCAAGATTGGAATGTAGCCTCGCGGTTCTCATACCACGTGCGAGCGCTATCTTCCAGTGCGAAATATGCACGGCCAAGTTTGTGCTCTTCGCTCCAGTGGTTGGATACAGCGACCCGTTCGAACTGTTCGAGCCAGTCCTCGACATCCTCGTACTCTTCCCCACGGAAAACTTCAGGAACGCGAGGATGTTCAGGAGTTACCTGCGAGGGAAGAGTGGTCTGCGATGGCGGGATAACCGTGGATGTCGTAGGAGCTGCCATGCTGGAAAGAGGCGGAACAGGTGCGGACTCTGGACTTAGGCCTAGTAGGCGCCGACTGAATCGATGCACTGGAGTCGTGACGAGGGGCTGAGTCTCTGGACTAGATGAACGGGTCCGAGCAAGACTGTCCTGCATCAGGTTGTAGGCTCCAGCAGCTCCACCAGTGTCACGACGTCGAAACAGAGGTCTTGCGGCAGAAACTGAGACGCCAGAAGCAGGTAGGTTCTTTTAATAGAACGCGCAAAACGAGTTCTTCTTTTTCATCCATTTCGTTGTACTTCATGGCACATGCACAACTGTCATTGTCTTTCTTTTCGAAAAACACGTGACAATATGTGAATATTTTTATTCTGCTCCTCATAATAGTCATGCCGGTGTGCTGAGAATATATACTCATCTATGGCAACGTGGCCGGAATGTATCATTTCGTCCGAAAGTACGTTCATGCCCACACGGCATGCTAGCCCCGAAAACTTCAACAGGAGGATTCTGCTCAATTACAACAATTGCCCTATTAAGCTCGTCCTTGTGATCGCGTCAGCCTAGACCTAAATGACCCACTTTCCTGAAGCTCCTCGGGTAACCGATGGGTTGTTGTAAGAGTCTGTAACCTGTTGCGCTACGACAAGTCCGCCGCAATTCTAGCCGCTACTGCACACGAAGTCACATTCTTGATTTCGCAGAACTTCATTCTCCAGCATGGCGAACCACGAGAGGTGCTCAGTGACAAAGGCTGAGTGTCGTTTTCTAAAGTAGCACAAGCTCTTTTGGCTGCATGCCACATCGATCACCGCAAGTCTACAGCCCACCATCGGCAAATGAACAGCTTGATGGAGAGGCTGACTGCACTCTCGGTGACATGTTGACTATGTACGTCACCTCAGATTATAGCAAATGGGATGCTGCTTTGCCGTTCGTAACACACGCTTACAACACTGCCATACAATCCACCACTGGCTTTTCCTTGTAATTTCTGTTATACGGCCGAGAGCCCTCTTGCACCAAGAACGCATCATATGCTTCCCTATCGACCCGACACTTCGGAGTGCATGACGGGGTTGGAAGCACCCAAATACGCAGAAGACCCAGCAGCTTGCACCTACACTTATGACCGCCGTACAAGCTCCCTAAAATCTGCGGCATGACATGGCGTGTCTCCCCAACATTCCGCGACTGGTTAAATCGTTTGGTTACCGGCCCCACCACACAGCCCTGGACTTTCAACGAAGTTTATTTCTTGTTATGGTGTCCGCTATTGTATATTTGACCGCTCATACAACGTCAACTACGTCGTTAATTCTGTGACGCTATCCCACGACCTGAGACATAGCGGTCGTAACACTACATTGCTTGTTAGCCGACTGAAGCCATATTATGACCCTTTTATCTTACCTACGCCTTAGTCACCAGGATAGCTCCTCTTCACGCCTGGAGGCCATTGTAGTGAGAAAAAGGAATACGACGAGTTTCCGCCGTTGTTAGCTGTGCGCGCGGTCTACCTTCATGTTCCATCAGTGCTATACCTTGACTGTTGAATGTGTCACTGGCTCGTAATAAATCGACGCACAACACAGGAAACAAGAAAAAAGAGCCAGTCGTTCCAGCAGCAATAAAAGCGATAAGCGGGACAATAATTTTTACTCCTTCGGAAGGCACCATTGTAAAATAGCACGCTTCAGAAATGAGACGTCCGCGTTCACCATGGCATTTTGGGAAAAAAGTGGTATTTTTGGAAGATGTGTGGCAACCGCAGTTGTTTCAATGAAGAGGCAGTTGACAGTCTCTAGCTTGTTTGTAGAACACGTTCGCACGCTCGAACCATGTACTCATTAGCACAACGCCTAATTTGCCCCACGTAACACCCGCACGAAAGGTTAATCTTGCATACAACCGCATCACATCATCTAAGAAACTTCCGCCGATGTTGTTTACAGTGTTTTGTGTTAATTTCTGATATAGGCGACCAAGCTAATTTTCGGTAAAAAACAACCACCTAACTAACGCCTGCCACTTCCTTCAAATTGTGCGCTTTATTTCGAGTCGGCTAATTTTGACAAAGTTAGTGTGTCTCTACAAAACATGAGTGTATCTCCATGAAGTGGATGTCTACGTTCAAGTCGTCGATGGGCAGGTGAACGGTAAGACGCATGGATGGACAGAGATGTGCACGTATGCATGGACGCACGGACGGTACGATGCATGAATGGATGGACAAACAGATGGGTGGACACATAGGATGGACGGATGGACAGACTTTAGACGCATGGATGGACTCGCCGACGTATGGTCTGACTAGCGGATGTATGAACGGAGGTAATATGCATGAACGGACGGACGCATGCATGGACGAACACCCAACCGGACAGTGGGGTTGATCCCGTACTTTGCTGTCGTATAGTTGATTACACATGAATTGGTTCTTTAGTGCTGGCTTCGCTTTTTTGGCTGCACAGGTGTTCGGTATCGGTTTTAGTTTTGTGGGGCGTGATGAACGCCATCTATGTTGGTCATTAGGAGCTCGGCCTCTAAATGTTGGCATCGCCCACCCAACGAACGCATAGGATAAGTATCATGGTCTCGAGCAGGAATCCAACCGCAGCATTCTGCGTGTCCATCAATTTTTCTACCACTGAGTGAACTGCTTTTCAAGTAGACCGTAATGTTTTTGAAACGTTCAATTTGGTTGCAGCGCTGGCAATACGATCTTTTAAACAGTACATACGTACTCCTATCATACAACCATCGCGTCGGGTTAGTGACCCTTGTAGTGAAGCGCCACGCACTGAAGCTAATTTATCTAGCAGTGCCCAGGGCCACTGGCTCCTCGCGAGCACAAGCACTACAAATCAGATTACTGCATATGGTGTTGCTAATACACATGTTGCTGTTAGAATAGTTACGCTATAGTAAGCATGTAACTGTTTAAGATATGCCTGTCCGTACTAGGATTATACATCTCTATTGCCATTTATTCATGTTTTGCTGATTTAAAAAGTCACAATACAGTGACCCTTCCTCCGAATGCTTAGCATAACATTGATTCTCAAGGTGCGCGGGATCTGCCAAATTTTCGTTTAACCTTTGGAGACAAGCACTCAACTCCTACCCTGAATCACTGGTCAATTAATCAGTCTTTGTTTTACCATCAGCTGTTCAGACGAGGCGGAGTAATTCCATTTTGGCCAAATTACAGTGCTCACAAAATTTTTGTTCGAGCTTGAGCAGATCAGCCACGTTCTTCAGGATTGAGGCATCTCCGAGTACCTCGACCTCTTTGCCGATTCCCTTGGATTCTCATGTATGCTACTAGTACATCTTTTAAAGAATAAACTTTGCCGTCATATTACCAAGGCGAAGGCGTGCATCTCATTTATAAAGCGTATCAAATATAGAACGGTGGCGAAGCATTTGCAAGCGTGCCCTCAATTCTTTTGTAAAAGAAGGAAACGTTTTTTCCCCGTTGATCGTTTTTATTGCCTCTGCACAGGCTGTATTTTTCCTTTTCCTGTTTTTTTGTGATGATGTTGGCGTACATAAAGACGGACTAGAAGAATAAAACACATTTGGTTGTCCAGAAGTGCCATGGTCTGCGTCCACTCTTCATATTGTATTTTGGCACTGTTTTCTACAGGAAACTAGAAACAAAACAGACAAAATGCGCACCACATGGCAATTTGTTTTCGTTTTTTATGTTCCAACACAGTCAGGTCTTCAAGGTGGTAATATACTTTCTAGAGCACATTGTGTATAGAGCCTGCTCCATGGTCCACCTACCCTTCATCTCAAATGGGACTGCTGTACTCCCCTCTCTCCTCTTCTTTGCTCGATTTCATTTTTTAAGTGTGAATACAGTCTATGAGCGACCCCAAACCATCCACCGCCGTCGGCGGCGTCCGCAGTCTTCTCTCTATCTTTAAAAGAAAGAGGACTTGGCGGGCCGCAGCGCGACGCTCTACCGAATAAGCCACGGACGCGACGCTGATATCGGTGTCAGTAACGCGCCTTATACCCCCTCCCCTTCGCTCGCTCCTCCGCTCTCCTTGCTCGCTGGAGCTGCGCGCGCACCCCTCTCTCTCGCGCGCCCGCCTTCTCTCTCAGTCTTCGTCGAGAGCGGGTCGTGCGATGGATGTCCCGGAGGCAACGCTACCATCAACAACGAATGCAGTACAACCGAATGCCAGCACTGCACCCGTCGTTGGAGGTGACGGTACCGCAGTGGTTTCGTCGACGTTGGAAGACAAGGCGGCGCTGCGAAGGGCTCGTGAGACCGAACGTAAGCGGGCGAAGCACGCAGCGGATGCCGAACTGCGTGCTCGTGAGGCCGAGTGCAAGCGGGCGAAGCGTGCAGCGGATGCCGAACTGCGCGCTCGCGATGCCGAGGACAAGCGAGCGAAGCGTGCAGAGGATGCCGAACTTCGCGCTCGTGAGGCCGAGGACAAGCGGGCGAAGCGTTCAACGAATGGTGAACTGCGCGCTCGCGAAGCCGAGATGAGGCGTCAGCATCGAGCCGCGAACGCGGCCCCAAAAGCGGAACGACAACGCAAGCGTCAGGCGGAGAAGGGCGATGAAGGCCGGCGTCAAGACGCCGCTCGCAATCGTCAACGGCGAGTGGACGTTCCCGAAGCCGTTCCAGCCAGTGAACGTGCCGCGCGGGAGAGGGTGCGAGCCCTGGACTTTGCTAGTCCAAACGCGTCGTGAAGTGTAAATGAATAATACATCTTATATAATGTATCTGTGTACAAATGTTTCATGACAAACAACACTTAAATTCATTAATTACACTTTAATCATCATCATCAGTAGTAAAACTCCCAAGCATTTCCCCAAGGGTGAAGATGGTTAAGTGCGAATGCACGGGGTGATGCTATGAGGGGGAGTAAAGTTAAAATCCGTTGGCATTCGCCAGTGAGTTAACGTAAACTCCCCCGTGTGATCAAATTGCGATTCCCAGGAACCATTACACCATAAAGGCACCATAGTGTGATTATTAATTATAATAGTGCGAATTAATAAATACCCCTCATAGCATCACCCCGTGCATTCGCACTTATCCATGTTCAACCACGGGGAAATGCTTGGGAATTTTCGCTTTCACTTTTCTCTTTCCCCAGACTCGCTGATCCGTGCTCCCTTTAATAATCGCACAGATAGCACTTTCTTTCTGATTTCAGTCATACCCAAAGAACGAATGAAACGAATAACAGTGCATTGTCAATATAAAAGAAATTCTGAATTTTTAATCAATACAACTCTTCTGGGGAACAATTTCATTGAGATGGAGACGACACCAGGACCTTCAGAGACGCCATATGCAGTTCCCTTTCACACAATTGGCACTGTGTCACAGAGATAATCTTATACAAACTTGGACACTCCAGATTTCTAAACGCTGATATTGCCTGAAAAATACCGTATCACCGAAAGTGAAAACTCGAGTCAATCGGAACAGCATAGCACTTTACGGATTGTGCAATGTCGTGTTTTTTATCATCACGAGCGAGTTACGAGACGCGTTTGTCACCCAAAGCACATGTGCCTATGTTTTTTGCTCTAAAGGAACCGGGAGTAGACCTGAGAGCGCAGCGTAGCTTTAGTTTAGAGCCCAGTGCTTGTCGGGCGCTAAGAGTGGAAAGACAATGATTCACAAGAGAGTGTCTTTTCTCACGGGCAGCCCTTGCCTAATTTTGAGCGCTAATAATAAAGGAGCAGTGACAAAACTATTGCGCATGTCGTGCTTTTTGCGTAAACGCGTAGTTATCGATCCCCTTCTAACGATTCAGTACAAACTATGCAGCACAGTTTAATAATTGCAATATTGATTAGTAGCCCATGATTGAACACCATTCAAAACGGCTGCAAAGCCCACTAATTTTCAGTGCTGCCAACACTGCCAAGTGGTCACCTTTGACGGTCGCACTCCATCTGATCACATGGCCACGTGAAATTAAGACGCGATCTTTAGTGGATATTAGTTAACATGTCGTCTGCTCAGCACGTGCGTGTATATAGGCATGTCTTCGCTACCTCCATGGTCGTCGCAGCCGTCATGAGTGCCCACAAGCGAAGTTGAATACACCAAGGAATATTAAATCGCAGTGATTCGTTGCCTGGGGAATCACATACGGTTCGATCCTCTTCTAAATAGTGATTCTATAATCGACGCTGTACCAAGCAGCGACGAAGCTGGAGACGCACGCCTGGGCCATGCTTGCTGGTAAGACGTGCGAACGCTGCATGCGTGTTACTTCTTCGCGACGACCGTAGCTTCAAATTATCACATTCGCGATCATAATTCCACGACAAATCAACCGATGCGGGACACTGAAAACGCGGGATTCAGAAAAACGCACTGGTCGCAACAAGGGAAACAAAGCAAATCAAGCCATTCCTAGGCAGCCAGGCGTCGCCACCAGACAGTACCACATGTAGGCACCACGAGGACAATACTCGAATTGTCAATGTGAACGCCGCTCGCCCATCGTCACTCGGTTCCCGAAACCTCGCATAGGCGTTTGCTGAAAACGTCAAAATACTGTCGATGCCTCATGGCTGGGAACGCACTGGGGAGCCTTGGACACTCTTAGCACTCGAAATTGAATAACTGCTACGTAACGGACGCAATTCATGCTTCGCTAAAAAAGCTCATGCACACCAAGCAATAGAATGAATGTCAAATCTCGAGTTTCAAATTGGGTGTCACTGCTTTTTTAAATACGAAACGCACGCACGTCAAACATTCGTCATGTCTAATGTCGCTAGATTTGATCTACCACAAACGCGTAGTTTTCGAGTGCTCCATCTTGTGTTTTTTCTGTTAGATGCAACCAATAAAAGAAACAGAAGATTAAGTAAAGCAAACCAGAGTGCACATTTGCTGTTATGGGTTTTTTATCTGTAGGGTAACGAAAGTTACGTCAACTGATAAGAATAAGTGTGGACCGAAAAAGACCCTTTCTGCCATTGCAATTTGAATCCACAAACTTCAAATTACATGCCCAGTATTCTATTGATTGGGCTACAACAGAAGGCGCTGCCTTGATCATTTTGCATAGTATTTACGTGTGTTGAACTCGGAGTGTTAGCCTGCGTATTTGTAGTCAAGGCGGTGAGTGTGGAACAGTCTAATTGCTAAAGGGCGTCACGAAGGAGACGACCTTCGCACAAGGTTGCAGTACACACGGGAACCCTCACTAGCCACATAGAACGTCAAGTATTACAAAATGGCCGGGATGAAGCTAGAAGCTAAAAAAACTTGCCTTATCTGCTGTCTCAAAACGAGCGCTCAAAAAGGGCGCGCCGCCAAATTTTCGCGACGAAACGCCGGAGTGACGTCGCGAGGTCAACGATAAAAAAAGAAAAAGAAAACAAGCATCCAAAGACTCCCTGGCCGCGCGTCCTTCTCCCCTCGGAAGCGTGGGTTCGCCGACGAACCTCCTCTCATCGGCGCCCGAGCAAGCCCTCGAATGTTCTAGATGGAAATGGGCGTGGTGATGCCGGGTTGCGGCATCCGTCGCGGACGACATTCAAACCGTCTCGCCCTTTCCCCAGCCTTCGCTGCGTATCGAGCCGACGAAATGATGAGAACTTTCTGGATTCTCGCGCGGAAGGTATTTAATCGAGCAGCCGAGATGGGAGATCAGGAGAAGACGGAAGTTAGCGCCAGAGGCGTAGGGATTCCGCCGTGTAGTCGGCGAAGGTTTTGTCCGTAGGGACAAAGCAGGTGAAGAAGAGGATTTCCACCTGAGGGGTGAAGGCTCGAGCTACAGGCAAGAGCGTGTGTCTACCGCTATCGAGCGAAGACGCGTGGCAACAGCAGCTGCGTGTGTGAAGCCGACGTGTTTCCGGCGAAGGAGTTTGAAGCTTGGAGAGTGGCCAATTGAAGACGCGGGGTTTCCTGGAAGAGAAACTTCGGCGAGGTTTCCTGGAAGAGAAACTTCGGGGGCAACGGAATGACAACAACGCTGGACTTTGAGTGAGTGATTCTCGGAAGAGTATTACCAGACTTTTGTTCCAAGAACTTTGGACTGAATAGGTTTTCTATCTCTTTAGTCTTTAAGTGTCTTGGTTGTTCAATGCATGCGACTGCATTGTAGTGCGCACTGTTGTCTGTGTTCGTTGTTTCGAGTGGGGCTGATTGTACTGGGTAGTACGTTGTTTGATTGGTGACATATTGTACTCAACTATTGTGGAGTGTGCATACTTGCGCATTGGTTTTTATCTGCCATTATTGAAATATAATTTTTGTTTTGTTTATCAACTCTCGGCTCTGACTTGTTCTTTGGGCCACAGCCGGCGTCCGCTGGCGCGCCAAAAAGGACCACTTCTAAATTGTCCACGCTTTTGTGGTGCGGTTCGGGGGGCCACTTCTTCGGCCCTTGGAATTAGCCCGGCGATCGCCTCCCGAATTATCGGGACCTGTGACATCTGCCTATACACTAATCAGTAAACACGGAAGTGGAACTTGCTTTAACATAGGTAGTTGAGCGTTAATTGTGCATTCTTTCAGCAACAGCAGCCAATTGCGAAGTGACGTTGTAAACCGCTAGCAACTGAAAACTTGCGGCGCACACACGCACGAAATCAGCATACACAGGACAAGCGTGCACTAACGACTGTCACAATTCTTCCTGCGTCGTGTGTCAGTAGCGTATTCCTTTCGTAAACGCGGCCGTAGCCGCATGCGAAGTGACCTTCGTCTTCTCCCGAAATACGAGTCTGATAAGCGTGTGCGCCGGAGAGACCACGCTGCGTGGGACCATGGGGGTGGTGATTCGTGAAAACACGTCAAGCGCTAAAGGTCCTAGACAACACAAGTTAACTTGTTTTATCTTGTTTTTACTTGTTGTGCCTTGTTTTTACCTTGTTTTTGAAACAACTTAACTTGGTTTATTTAGAGACCTCAGTCAAACGCGAGACTGTCGTGCCATTTCGCCACTGATAGCAAGAGCGCGCAAAAGTTTCGAAGCTCTGAAGACTCCCTATTGGCGTATGTTGTATATAAATGGCTTACCGTTAACACTGCAGACAGCGTACTTTTTGTGGCGTAGTCGTTAACGCCGCGCGCAGAGAATCTAAGAGTTGCTAGTACGATTTCGCGTTACAGATGTTTGCCTTTTATTTTTAAAGACGATAGTCTTTCTTGGGGACCTTCGACGAAAAAATTTTCGTCTGTCTGTCTGTACTTTTGTCTGTTTGTCCACCCTAACGATTCCTCAAAAGGCATTAAACGGCCAACCCAATCCGCAGCGCCCACCAATATTGCTCAAGGTTTAGCGTTCATCTTTGTGCGATTGTCAATTGAAAAATCAAATATGGCGCATACCTGAGGCACCATAACAACATATCTATGTTTTGTAAGTCTGCCTTATACTAGATGAGGTACACAAAAGAAACTCTAAGGAATGTAGCGTTTAACGCGCTGCGCCGAAAGTGCAACGCGATGCTCAAGAAGGCGTTTCCAACGCTTTGCTACAACGGCACGGTGGTGGCACGTGCCCATCGCTTTGCATTTTATACCTTAACCCCTCTGTGACTAGCGTGCATCTTTCTCCGCGGTTACGCACGCCTTCGTTTTTGGAGATAACTGCCAGATGGTGCTTATGTCTAAGGTGCCCGGATGCGCTTGTTCTTCTCCGTTACACGCTCGAAGCACTCTAACGCAGCGCCTTCAGAATACCATTCACCGATTTTCTTGCGCAGAACATCAAATAAACGTTTTGTTCACTCTCTCCAGACGCAAGACTATCGTCTTTCAATGACATTTACAGTGTAACATGTAGATTCGGGCGAATTTTTTTCGTCGTAATTTTAGTGTATATTTTCTAACATCGCTTCCGTAACGGAAGTACGTCAGATGAGCCGTGGGGGACCCCGGCACAAAGCACTTTCGTATTAAAAAGTAAAATCGTTCGAAGGACTCGTTTCTTTATAGCACACGACAATTCAAATCAAGCGACTATTAGGACAGAGAACGCATATGGGGCATTGTCTGTTGTTTTTCATGAGTGTAGTTAAAAATTTTCACCAACGTGAAATGGTATCGAAGAGGATGCAAAATGACCCCTTCGGTTGGGGCTGTCCTAATCCACAACCTTAGAATTACGTAGCTGCAAAGCTGTAGCAGAGCATCGAACACTTAAGGAATTCGAAGGCTGTGGGTTCAGATTTCACGGATGGAAAGCGTAACTTTCTTGAGCACTAGAATTCACTTTCACTATAGGTAAAAGTCTATACTCTACATTTAGAAAAACAACAAACTATGTGTGCTGTGCTTTTTTTGGTTGAATTGTTCGTGGATTTTATTACATTCGTTCCGTTAGATCTTGTCTGTTAGATGTCATTATTATTGTATCTAACAATAAAAACGAGCTCATAAATGTTTACTTCTTTCTTACATTTCATTTAGAAATTTTAGCCGTCTAGACAAGCTATGGCCCGCTCAATCGAGGCCATACTCGAGGGTCGAAACGCATACGTGGTTTTCGCCTGTTGTACGACCACGGCGACACGTTCCTTGTTTGGCTCACTATATTGTTAATTAGAGCGCAACTGTTGCATGCGAGAACCACCAGCACACACTGCTTTGTCTCATTAACACTTCTTACACTCTTATAGTTAACTCTCACTCCTGCCATCGCTATTTACTTTTCTGTGCTACTCAAGGCTCCCTGGGCCACCGAACGTCCTTAACAGACTTAAGGAAACCGTGCAGCACTTTCATTACCATGTTCTATTTTCTACTCTGAATAGGTATAAAGAGAACAAGTTATTACTCTTACCAATTAGCAGTGGCCTCAGAAAGCTCCCAATAGCTGTTGCCGTGGTCATGAATCCGTAAGCGATTGGAAAATTTTTTGGGCCTATTTCTGTGGAGAGGATTTGAGGCACTCCAACTATGATGTAACCACTTGGCAGGCCCAATGCGCACGAGAGCGCCCATACATCATATTTCCCCGCAACATAAGGTGCCGCTTGTTGGAGCAGGCACAGTGCCAAGTAGCTGATGGTGAGCAGGCCACAGTTCGATATCAGGCCATAGTCACTCAGATAAGGCACAAACAACCGACCTATGGCGTCAGCAACTGCATAGAATGTGAGCACGTACACAGAGTCTGCACGTGATACGCCTGCGTCTTGCGCAAAGTCTAACGCCACTGTCATGAAGCACTCAAAAAAGAATCCCCTCGAAACGTAGTTCAACACGTGGAAGTAAAATCGTGGATTCTTGAGCACTTGGAGGACATTCTGAAGCAGCGACGTCGTCGTGGTAGGTGCCTCGTCTTTCATAATTGAAGGTTCGTGGCTTGGTAGATCGCTGCACACAGTTGAAGCACCAGGTGGGCACGAGAGACTGACGCTTGCGACAGTGTGTCTTCGTGCCTGACTTGAATGAGTCCCTGAGGAGTGCTTTGGAACTTGGTTGGAGATGTATAGCAGCAATCCGGCGACACCTTTCTTGGTAACTCTCCTTGCACACAATTCGTTCAAGTCTGGCGCGACATACGGGGGCAGCGGACTTTTGTTTGTACAGCTGGAGAACGTTCCTCGTCTGGACGTCGTGGACGGTTGGCTGAACGAGAGAGTGCAACGCCGCGGTATCTCCGCGGTATGTGTTGTGCTTATGATAGTTTCTTTTCTGCTGCTAATGATGCTTGGCTTTTCGTTGAGGCTCCATGCAGTACACCTCCTAATGCTGTCCTCGCAGTTAATTTGACCGAATCGAGTGAGCGTTTCAGTTTGAAATGTCGCAGGCCGGATATGCTCCGTTTTCAGGTATGCTTCATGACAGCCTTCGTCAGTTGTTCTTGTTGATGCAGCGCAACACGGATTCCGTGCACTGTTAGTGGCGCCTTCAGCGACGATTTTTCTCTCGCTTGGTATGGCCTCCCACGGTGGTGGGTGCATAAGCAATGTTATGGGCACAACGTTTCCTACTAACGCACCAATGATGAGGAACGCATCCCAAACTCCATACTCGGTGAGCAAGTACTCGTAGACCTTGGTAAAGACCAGAGCTGCAATGGTTCCTCCAGTCGCGAGTAGGCCCAACGCCGCTCCTCGTCGCCTGTCGAAGTATCGGCATACACATACTAGGCAGCTGTTGATGATTATTCCATGACCGGTACCTGAAATAGGCATACAGAAAAGTAAATGTTACACTTTGAAGTTTGATGTCAACAACAAGAAAACAAAATTAACGCTTGATTTCTTCACAGAACAGTGGGAACAGTGGGAACTGGGTGACATCAAGTGACCGTTCTATCCTGGTCTAACTTCAAAAAAGGAAGTTGTGAACTAAAGCTCAGTTATTTCTTAATAACTGCGTGGCGGTGTCACATATAATGTCGCTGTTCACAGTGACACCTCTTGTTTTCTAAACATTTGTAAAACAAGGTAAGACATCACACGTGTCGAACAATAGGTACGAGCACGTAATGTAAACATTCACGGCCACAATCTACGCTGCACAAAAGTTCAAGCTGTGTTGACACCGCAGCAATAAAGAAAACAAAAGCGTTCTAGAAATCGTAATGACCAGCGTTGGTTTCTTCCGATCGTGGACATATTTCTTTGCGGATTTTACAGTGAAACATTACAAGTAACTGATTTAACATTCTGCCATTTACTTTTTTAGCATGCCATCATCCTCCACCAAGTTTCCATCACACCACCGTCATCCAGCTTGTTCACCAAGTCATTCACCAAACTTGTTTTACATCGCCAATGTCAGCCGGCGTTTTCCACTGTCGCAACCAGTGGCTCGCCACCATTACTACCATCTACCACTATTTTTTCACTCTGGCCATCAGCAGCCATTATGACCACTACAGCTTTCACCATATCCACTATTATGTCCACTATATCGAATATTCTTTCCATCATGTCCGCTAACGATTCCAGCATCCACCAACCCAGGAGTTTACATAGGGTTTCTAATACATGTGGCCGTTCAGCGCCAGCTTCCCGTAGTCTACTCGCGCAGCACCACCATGCAGCAGTGGCGAGCGGAGGTGGAGTACGTGCTCGACAGCCTGAAGAGAGCGTTCTCCCAGGCACTAAAAAAAAGAAAAAAAACGTATAGGCGCTTGTAAGGGGCTGGGTGTAGGGAGCCTACATACGCCGCGCCGCGCCTTCGTCGTTTAGGGTGGTGCCACTCTTTGACACAGCTCGTGCCGCCTCCCGCCGTCGGGCAGCTTTGCCAGCACACGTTGCCATAGTAACGGGGCAGACGCGGCGCCATCTTGTTCCCCAGTCGGTTCACTGCCGCCGTGTGCGCGTGTCTGCGTGCTGCCGCCTGTAACTCGCCGTGACTTTTGTTGACCACGGGAAGCTTTTCGTAACCACGCCAGCTCGGTGAACGTGTTGAGAGTTTTATGAGCACCGAAAATGCCCGGCTGTTGCGTTCCGCAATGTACGAACCATTGCAGAAAAGGCATACGGATGTTCCGCTTCCCGGCCAGCCCGAACCGATGAAAGCGCTGGCTCGTACAAGTGAAAAGGGAAAAAGTGAAAAAGGGCTCGTACAAGTGAAAAAGCGCTGGGAGCCCACTGCTGCTTCTCGTGTTTGCGTTGTGAGTATTGCACCTCGCTTCATATTTTTCGCACGCGTACTTGCAGCTATATTCTATATGTAAGTGCTATGCACCTGCAACGCTTTCAGCGAGCGTCGTCGTGTCCTCAACCTCTCCTCCGTCGCCGCAGCGCCGTTGCGCGTCGGTAGCGGAGGCCATGGCCTGTTTTGATGGCTTCCAGCGACGGCTGCGCGTAGCCGAGCGGCAATTTAGCGTGCGAATGCAGCGTTCGCGCAAGTGGATGCTTTGCGTGGTTCGATTATGCCGGATTACGCATGCATGGAACGTGAATGTTCAAAACTAAGCCTGGTTATAAAACATCCCCGAAAGGCCCGGACCGTTCACGCTTGCTAAAAAAAACAAACAAAAAACACGCGATTCTCGTCACTGCGACAAAAATTGGTCGAGACCAAGCGACAAAAGTGGTCACTAAGTGACTGCCAAATCTTCGATCGCGCGTTAATTCAGAGTACGGCAATCGATTTTGAAGCTGCCGTGGGCTGGATATTCATCGGGTCACCGAAAAAATTGGCTGGCGATCTCCCCCTCTACCGTAGACTCTCCTCGGAGGTGTTGTGAAATCTCCCCTACCACAGACGGGCAATTGTTCCCTGCGTGGCTTGTGCTGATATTCCGCGCGGGGGTGGGATATATGATTGACTCTTTCTTGCAACACTGCCAAACTGCGTAAGAGGGGTCACTAAAGTCTGCAAAGATTTCTGTGGCGAGCCGCCCCATAAAAATTCCCGTACTGCAATTAGAGGGCATAAACAATTTTCATTCCAAAAGATAAAAAACGCGCGAAAGCGAGCATTCTGCCTCGCTAGCGAGTAATTCAAATGCATTATGTGGTTTTCAAATATTGTTAAGATTGACTTTTTTTTATTCTAGGCACATTTTGAAGATTCAAGTTTTGAGCAGCACCGACAAGATGGACTGAAAAAGCTGAGGCCGGATGCTGTCCCAACTCTCTTTCCCTATCGTGGTAAGAACATATCTGAACTCGTTATATCAAGCCGTAATATGGACACAAATTTAATTTTCCTTTGAATTTGTGAATCTTGTTTGGGTCATTCAGAGAAAAGACAAACTCATCTAAATGCATTGCCTCAATTGCACTGTGGTGTTTCGCTCTTATTTTTTACTCGGAACAACTATAAGGAACAGTAATATGCTTTGTGTGGTGCAGACCATGCAAGAAAGTGCATGATAACATTTTGCTTGTAATTTTTAGTCTGCAAAGCGAAAAGGAGTATTGGAACTGTTGGCTGAGTGAGATTGCATAGGAAAGCATGTTATTGTTGTAATGTTCGTATGTTTAATTTTTTCCAGCTGCTCCAAAACACCGGAAGTCTCCGAAGAAGCGCACTTCTGCCATGAAACCTGCGAATTCTTCTAACACCAAACGTGTTTGCCCATCTGGAGACATTCCACAGCTGCCTATGGATCCTTGCGACATAACGAGTTTTGAGAACGGTGTTCAGTTGAGTGCTCATGTTTCAGCAGCCGTTTTACAGCCAGATGCTCTTCCTCATGACACTGCTGAATTCGCGAGAGGTGATCCTCCAGAAGCCCACTTGCTGTCACGTTGGCCCACCAACAAGGCAGCAAGCATCAGTACCAGTGATCCCGAGTCCAGGCTTGCTCACGCATTGGGAGCCGTCTCATTTCCTCTATCGCCTACAAATAATCTAGAATGTGATGCAGACAGTGCTGCTGAGTGTAGGTGCGAGTGTACATCCGTGTGTGTGCCCCTGCCATTTGTTCCGCCAGCCAATGACGCAGACAGTGCTGGTGAGTTTCGGTGTCATCATGAGACAGTAGCAGCCTCTCCACCACACCTGTCTGCCAACAATCTAGCAAGCGACACAAACGCTACTCCAGGTGCATCCGTAGCCATTCTAAAACAGCTCCCTCCCAACACCGTAGCAAATGATGCAGGTCTCACTCCTGCACAAGAGCAGTCAACACAGCCAGCTGCATTTATGTTTGGAGGCAGCACAACTCCCACATTGTCGATGTTGCATCGGGAAAATTCCGAGCTCCGGAAAAAAACGCCGACTTAAGCAGGAGTTTGAAAAACCTGGTAAAACTGCATGAGCAGACGAGATCAAAAGTACGTAGTCTAAATAAGAAACTAAGGTTAGTTCAGCAAGAACTGAACGCATTAACATCATCGACATTTCTTGCTGCAGATCAAACGAAGGCTCTAACAACAAAAGGCAGGGTTCGCAAGTGGTCAGTTCAGACTTTACGCGTAGCCCTCCAAATAAAGCACGCATGTGGTGCAACAGGCTTCGAATCGCTCAGGTCTCTGTCGTACCCACTGCCATCTAACCGGAAATTGATTCGAAGAATGCAAAACATTCGCTTTCTGTCTGGTGTACTTACTGAAGTGCTGGGTGTTCTGAAGCGCAAGGCAGAAACAATGGAGGACATTGAGAAAGATTGCATCCTCTTTATGGATGAGATGGAAATTAGTCAAGGGTTTGAACATGACCGCTCTCTGGATTGCCTTTTTGGGGGTACGACACTTCCAGAGTCAACTGACAACGTTGCAAACCATGCTCTCGTGTTTACGATTGGAGGTCTAAACACGAGGTGGAAACAGGTCATCGCTTACCACTTCACTGGTCGTTCTACTGACGGAAGCCTTTTAAAGGAGCTTATATTTCATTTATTGCGCTTTGTTTTGAGGTGTCCTTGAGAGTTCTTGTTGTAACAAGTGACATGGGAAGTGCCAACAGGAAAGTGTGGCAGCTGCTGGAGTTTTCAAGCCACAGGCACTCGGAAACTGTCTGCTCTATACTACACCCTCACTTGGATGGTAGGGAGCTGTATTTCATGGCTGATCCTGCTCACGTTTTGAAAAACATATGTGGGCAGCTTCTCCGCTCAGGAAGTTTTACCCTGGGGAAGGAGACGACAGAGGAGCATTGCATCCCAGGAAAAACTGTTAGCCTTGAACATGTTGAGGCTGTTCTCGAATATGATAAAAAATGACCTCAAAATCGCTAACAAGCTGTCGGACATTCATGTCAGCGATGGTCATTTCGCAAAAATGAAAGTAAACATCGCCGTGCAGTTGTTTCGTGAGGCACCTCCTGCCATTCGCTACCTAACCAAGCTCAAAATCTTGAAGCCAGAAGCTGAACCAACTGCCTGGTTTTTTGACCTTGTCACTAAGTGGTACACTTTGATGTCATCACGACACCCCATCGTTGCTTTAAGTCATTTTGACCGCGCAAAGCACCAGGAAGCAGTTGGGACATTGCAGCTGGCATGTGCTACGTTCACTCGGATGAACATGGGAGCAACTGCACACTGGAAGCCATCGCAGGCCGGTCTTTTGGTGTCGACGACTGTTGTGCTGCGCCTGTCAGAGGAGCTCCTGGCGAGGCGTGGGTACTTGTACCTCCTCACTGCTAGGCTGATACAAGATTGCCTAGAAAACATTTTTTCAGTTGTGAGATTAAAGAAGCCAGTTCCAAGTGCGTATAAGGTTAAATGTGCACTGAAGGCCATTTGTGTCAGCCAGTTTGTACATACCCCTAAGACTTCGAGCTACAACATTCACGACAGCAGTCATCTGGCTGACTTGCTTGACCCAAGCATAAAAAAGCTAGAGGAAGACCCCATTCAGCAGGCTGAGGAGTTAGAGAACTTGTTTGTGATTGGCCTGACGGAAGCAGAGTGCGACATCGTAGCGTACATCGGTGGTTTCCTTCTGAGGTCCGTCTTGAAGTTTATAGACAACTGCAAAAGCTGTAAAGCAGTACTGACTGACAGTGCTCCTGGGAAATACAGCAGCCTCATCCAGTTGAAGGAATACGTAAAAAATGCCGGAAATCTCATCCAGCCAAGCATGTCTGTAATGACAATTTTGATGGATTGTGAAGAAAACTTCAAAACTTTTGCTGAAATGGGTGAAGTCATGAAGGTGAAAAAACCATTTTCAAGCATTCTAAGTGCCCTGCAGAAGTCTGTAAAAATGCACTTGGAATGTTGCAGTTTGCACAAGCCTACTGTAGAGAAGCTACTTCTCGAAAAATATCTCCAAACAAGACTAAAGATTTACCTCAGGCAGCAGCATAAACACAGAGTAAATGGGGCAGCAAGCAAAACCTGTGCTGCGGCAAACTTGGAGTAGTTCAGCAGCCAGCTAGAACCGTAGAGCGTACGCAGCTGCGATTATTTTTTTTATGTGAGGACACTTGTACGACTTGGGTGGTACGTTCAATCATAATTTAGAACTGCCTTTGTTAAGGACTCTATGCAACTTCATTGCCGTACAATGATGATAAAGGAAAATTGATGCTTATTTGTATAATTTACATTATAGTGTGTTCAAAATAGCGGTAAAATATCTCAGTACGAGCCCAAAAAAGCATTCAAAACCAGGAACACTGGTGCGCCTTCATTCACATTGCACCTTTCTCTTGAGACGTTGCTCTCCATTGTGCCAGTTGCTCATGACGTGTTTTTATTCTCGACTAATGTCATGTTTTTTCAGTGGGGTAATTTAAATTAACCCAGTGGGGCTTGGGGGATTTTCTTATCGATTTATTTCCCCAATATTTTGGTTCATGTATGTATTTGTGCTCAAAGTACTACTTATGCAGTCGTTGTGTAAAATGCTTTCTTTTCACTGTCATCAGTGTAGCAAGCCGTATTCTTCTCTACTTGCTTTCTCTTTCATTAGTTATCTCTGCGTTGGTCTCATCAGCATTGTCCACCTGTGTAGCCCATCTGGGCTTTAATCTTGCTCGTTGCCTGTGTGTTCAGTTTTTTTTCAACAGCTCCATTGGAAAAAAAGTCACAAATGAGTGATATCACTTTTACATGCATTAGCCTGCTACATAAAGTGCTTCTTAAAATTCGATGCCTTTATTAGCTCGGACACATTTACTTTGTGTGTTTGTTGTATTTCCCATGTACGCCTGTTGTTCAAGAAGGGGGCATCTGCATGTCACGCAAGCAGTGCAATAAAATAATTTTACGTGAATTTTGTCTTGCTTTATGCATGTAATAAAAGTACGCTACAAGGCATGATGACTTGGATGTTCAGCCATAGATGTAATATTTTGTGTTGCCACCTCAACAATATTTTTGTTAGTGTGTGTAAACATGTTAAATTACACATTGAGCACGTGCCCAGTACGGGCAGAACGACTCAAGCATAGGCTGGGGAGGTTCTATGGGCAACAGTGGTTTAGTCTGTGAGGGCCATTTTTCTTGTATCAGAAACTTTACTACCACACCGATATTTTCTATGCTAAAGCATTTGCGGGGTAACCTAATAACATGTAGTGCCTTGTATCTGCACAAAAATGCGTAACTGAATAATAGTGCATAATAAATAAAAGGGTAATAGTGTCAAAACAATTAAAATAATATAAAAGGCAAAAACCAAAACTAAAAATGAAATTACCGTCTCTCTAATCGGGCGTCATCGTGCAATTACCTAAACACAGAACCTTTCCGGGTTAAGAACGACGGCGAAGCAAGGCGACATAAAATCCCCGGCCATTTCCGCGCTTCTACGTGCTTCTACATGCAGCTAGTGCCTCCAAAGGAGGCACTGGCAAGCTTTTGACAAGAACGTGAATGCCGCATTAAACGAATAATCCAGCGATCTTAACTGTTCCTAGCAGCAGGAAGTTTTTGGAAAGCTTCTTGGCGATAACCGCTAATCACGTACGATCGTTTCGAAGCATGTCGTTCTAGAGATAGTCTGTTCCGCGCCTACGGAGGCGCGGCGCATGCCGGCTCCCTGGGTCGGGCGGGCACTAGGGGACCAATATGGCGGCCCGTCAAGTTTGGCGGCCGCCACAGCCACCGTTAGGCAACCTTGGACTCTGCTGTCGCCACCCTAAACGACGAAGGCGCGGCGTATGTAGGCTCCCTAGCTGGGTGAGATGCCATGGCCTCTCCTCCTTGAAATCTCTGTGCAATCACGTGATGGCATCGTAAAACAAGACTATGCAGACGCATGTGTGACCGACGCGTTGTATCCTAGTCAGAACGCACTCGCACGTGATAGTGTGTTCGGACCTGCGTAAGTAGGTGTTGTTAAAGGAGATGGTATCTCCCCCTCACAATCTCTCAGCAGTCATGTGATGGCATCGGGAAAAAGATTCTGCAGACGCGAGATGAACCAACACGCTGTATCCTGGTCAGAGCAACTGTCACGCGATAGCGCGTTCGGGCCTGCGTAAGTTGGTGTGTAAGAGAATGTGGCCTCTGCCCCTTTACACTCCATCAGCAATCATGTGACGGCGTCGGGGAGCGTGGTTCTGCTGATGCGAAATGCGCCATGTGCTCCAGCGTGGCATGGTATAGAACCCCGGTGGCATGCTCTAACAAGAGTTCGAGATGATGTGTAATGTGCTTCACTTTCAAAAAGACGTTACAATAGGGCAAGGGTGAGTAGCATGTGCTGTTTCGCTTTCTATTACACCATCTCCTTTTATAGCGAGATGGGGTAATTTTTCGGCGCCCTTCTCCTGTTTCGTCTCCCCTTTCCCCCCTTCCTCAAGGCGCGTAGCCGTGCTCTCTCGTGGCCTGCTGAAATCAGCACCTCTCCTTTCTTTCTCCGAACCACTACTGCTGCTACTCAATACGATAACAGTGCTGCAACACACCGTGTTCATGCTTCCATCTCTAGATTATCTGTATGAGACTTCCCATTGCATTCTCCAGTTCTACTCAGCAGATAAAAAAAATTCCGCACAACACACACATTATCAAGTTGGATTCATGTGAAGCCCTCAGCGAGTAGTTTTGTAAACGGAGAAAATAGCTACGTGTTTTTTTTGGGGCAAAGCTTCTCAAGCCGTGGGTCGCACGTCCGCAATGCATGCTGTAGTAGTAGTAGTAGCAGTAGTAGCAGTAGTAGCAGCAGCAGTAGTAGTAGTAGTAGTAGTAGTTGTAGTAGTAGTACTAGTAGTAGTAGTAGTTGCTGTTGTAGTAGTAGGAGTCACGTCTTGTTTAGTACTTGAAATATCCGCTGGATGGCGGTATTTTTATATGACTAATATTTGACGAAAAGATACGAAATGGTGGTACATGGAGTGTTCATTAGATGGACGGACGGGCGCTCGGACGTATGCACAGACGTATGCACGGAAGGACGCACGAACAGGCGGGCACACGGACGACGCAGGGAGGAACACATGAATGAAAGCATGGACTGACGGACATACAAACGAACGCACGGTCGCACCGAAGGACGGATGGGTGCACGCATAGATGAGACAAACGCACGGACGCACAGATAGTCACACAAGAGACGGAAGCAAAAACGACTGTAAGGACTGAAGTGAGGACGGACTGACGAACGCCGCTCATATCGAGCAATCCATAAATATGCTGTGACTTTTTTTTAAGAAAACAGTTGTGTGCACATCGTGTGCTTACCAGGCTTGCCAAGTAGTATTTAAAGGGGAGTTTATCGTCTAACGTAACGTTGGCACTCATGTGTGAGTACAGACGTCAGTTTTGTTAAAATAAAGCGCACGATGCGGTGCCATTCACATTTCCCGCGGGCTGCTCTGTGCATCATACGTTGAATTTTTAAAGTATTTTTCCGGAATCGAGCAACTCTGGAATTCCGCTTGCTAAGTCATCAAAGTGTATATGTAATGTTTACCCGACTAGCGATGGTGTCAAAGTGTAGCCGAAACTGAAAAAAACAATTAACCCTAAACTGACGGGACGTCTCCATCACATGAGTACATAAGCGGTGTTCGTTGCCGTGCTACAAAATAAGATACCCAGCACTTTATCCACAACTGACATGAGTATTGTGGATATGATATTTTTAACGTAATTTCTGTGTCTGATGTGGCTTGATAGACCTTCAAGAATACTTGATTCCGACCTTCAAGAATACTTGATTGTCATGTCGAATACCTTGGTTAGATTCCTGCCGGAACACTGACTCTTACACTTTGTATTCATCAGGTGAAAGCGACTGACGCCGTTTTTTCTTGACCTTCTCTCATTTATGTTACCTACGTTTGTTCGGTCCGTGCTGGTGGAAAGTTATCTTCTTATCTAGTTTTCTTTCTTCACACTTCCATTATAACAGCTTTCAATAACGGCCCCGTATTGTTTTTGCATTGTTGTCTGTTAGTTCTCATTAATATATTGAATCGAACATTCAAAACGAGCCTGTAAATTTACACCTTTTTATTGTCAGGGTCTTGTTGTAGCAATCTTGATGCCTCCGAATAGAATGCGAGGGATTACTAGTCAGCTGCCAGCTCATAATGACATCACGTGCTACGTGGCGCCAGCAGAGGAAACAGTGTTCAACAATAACTGCAATGGCTACTGCCTGCACTGCTGCTGCCACGTTTAAATCAACATGTATATACTCCGCAAAGTGGACGGAGGGATGACCACCGCCACAGCTCAATAGCAGAACATGGGACGCGTTAGTTGAAAGTCACAGGTTTGGTCTCTGCCGGAAGAGAGTTATATTTTAGTTCACTTTTATTTATTCACTCTGGCATTACAACCACTTCTAGTAATATCTCCTACACATTACGCGGCATCATTGTCTCTTAGATATTGTTAATGTTATGTCTAACAAAGGAAATGAACCCTTATATTCACACTTAGTTTATGAATGTTTGTTCACGCCGCTCGTGGGGAGATAAGAAACTAGGAATCAGGAGGGGGCGTACCCTCATACGATGGCCCGTAGTGTACAGGTAAGTACCACATGTGACAGAGCGATAGGTTTTGTGCCGTTGTTGAAGTCATGGCCACGCAGTGATGTCCTTCATACCCTCATATTCTTCTGTCAAAGTTCCGGTTGATACCAAGTTTAGGAGGTCACCACGAGAGCTCTCAGAACAACGTCGCTAAAACGTGATAGATAGATGAATAGATAGAAAAAAAAGAAAGAGACAACAAAGAAAAAAAGAAAAAGAAAACGAAAGAAAGGAAGAAATAAACATAAAAAAGAAAGAAAGAAAAAAGAAAGAAAGAAAGAAAGGAAGATATAAAGAAAGTAAGAAAGTTAGAAAGACAAAACGCTCGAAATGCCTTTAGTGGGCTAACAGATGCCTCGCATGTAAAACAACACACCTATAAAAAGGTGCAGGAGAAAGTTTTTTCGTAAGGCGGGAGAGGAGAGGCACGAGGGTTGCGACACTTCTATATGCATGTACGAGTGCAAATATACTTGTTCAAAGCGTGAAAATTTCTAGGGGTTGCAGCTCAGCACTCTTCAGCGCATTAAAGTGTCACAATTTACGCAACGCCTAATTGTGCAGAGTTTAACACCTGTTCAGTCTTTCAATTCTTTCTTTCTATAATCATTATGACCACACGAATTTTACACTGACGTCAGAACAAGCATTCTTTGTTTCCGCCTGTAGGTAAACTCTACTGTTTAGAAATTGGTCATCTCTTGCACTCTACACGAGGAGAACAAGCTAGAGCTCACATGACGATCCAGCATGAAAGCATATGAATAACTGGGAACGGCAGTAGGTATCCCACCATAGAGTAGGTGACAAATTGAGAAAATTTATACTTCATCAGGAAATGACGAAGTTGTGTAACAATATCTGAGCTTTAGCGCACAGTATATTGGGATGAGATGTTGAAGATAAAGGGTCATGAAGCTTTACTTGGTAATTCTCAATGTCGATAAACTATGTGCGCTTACTTTTCTGTCACCTGTGGTACTGCTAAAGTTTCACGGTCTCGATCATTCATCAATGCTTTGCATTTTTGTGAATTTTTCTGTCGCAGAGTCTGATGCTTCACGGATGTAGTTTATGATGAATGAACCGAGTTTGGTTATTGTAACGAGCTGCCAATGCAAGGCATACTCACCAGCTAAAAACCCGGAAGAGAAGACAAGGAAGGACACTCCTTCGGCAAAAAAAGACACCGACAAACCCGTGGTGAGCAGACTGGCCCCGATGGTGGCAGCCCACCGTACTCCGCAGGACTGAATCAGGACACCGGAGAACAGGCCTTGCAGGGGAAAAGATAAATTGTTAGATGACCTGCAGTTTATCCAGTTGTATTTATTTTTGTGTGCAGAGCTGCACAGAGGAAAATAGGCAAAGTGAAGAGGTCAGGACAAGCACATAGAAAAGGCAGCTCTTCTCTGCGCTTTGTATTTGCTTTTTTTATTAGAGGGTTCACATTACCTAAATTGTTTGTGATATTGTTATTTTTTCACTATATCTACTTGAATGTGCTACACATCAGTGCATTACCCTCAACTTTGTCTATATAGCCGCTAAAAAGCTACCTTTTGTAAGAAGCACTTCTCAAACATAGTAAATAAAAACTTGCAGCTTTGCCACAAAGGTGAAGCCATGAACCTAATAGCAACAAATTGGAAGGTCACGCGCAGAATGGCTATCAGATTGAAATGTGCTCACATTTCTCACGTCTAAATGACGCACGAAACGTACTCTCAAGTACAGATAAACGCAAATAAGCGTCTCAGTTGTTACTTCGCTATGTCTGAAAAACGTGCTATTTTCGCAAACGGAGACTGTGCAACGGTAACAATGACCTTTGTGTGCCCGGTAACTAAAACAGAATCGTTCCCGTAAAAGCCGAAGGTCAGCTAAGACGTACGATCCTCCCTACCGAGAGAAAGGGTGCGTGAGTGAGCGTTCACCCTCTGCTCTTCGCGGGAAAAGTGCACTTGAGAGATGAGAGCGCACACTGCCACGTCATGACGATGCTGCTACGCGCGCTCATTGCGCCAACTTGCTGGGGCAAGGTCTCTGCATAGTAAGCATATTATTTGAACTTGACTGGCAATGTGTCAGGCAAACGAATGCATATGAGCAAGTTATTAAAGTACTACTTCGATCATTCAGATAAAACTGCACCGAGAGCTGTTTATGTTGTGATACCAGTATTTTAGAAACGTTCAACCCTGTCTAGTTGTCCCAAAGATGCTGATATAGAACATGTGTCTTCGATATGTGGGGTTTTGGCCCAATAGAACTTGTGTCCTCTCTCGTCTAGTTTTTGTTCGCCGCTTAGGCATTGAGGTAGTTAGCTTAACAGAGTCAATGTTGCTCAGCACCCACGTAGGAAAAACTAAGAAAAGGCGCAAACAGCACTGATCTCCCAAGGCACGTTTATTATTGTCAGTGCATCAAAAAAGAAAAACAATCTGAAGGTGGCACTAATTTTTAACTTAGCTCTGCGATGGGATCGCTCACACTTAGGCGTTCATGTGGCCTGATATGTTCCATGAACCGATTCTTTTTTTTGCACATACACACCCTTCATTCATAACCTTTTTGTGTATATTTGTATTATATGTGCGACCACTAGATGTACTCAAAGATTTTTAGCTGCTAATCAGTAGTTCCAAAAAGCTCATAAGACGATGGGTATCTGCTAGGCAATACACACCACGAATCTTAAAACAGTGACTTACTAAAGCACACTGGATACAAATTCATGTAGCGAGCTCTCCCAATAGTGCTAACAACAAGCACAAAATTCATTCTGCTTGCTCTTTAGGACACTCGAAACCCGTAAACGATTTCTACTGTGGGGTAGCCGCACTGTTATGCCACTCTGGGCCTGCTCTCTCCCCCTTGATTATACTAAGGAGGAGGAAGTCGTGCTTACGGGGCTTTACACCAACGCTCATTTCAGCGTGAAACCAGTAACATCTGCCACTAAATGTTACGTGTCACGATACTGCTTTCTTCTTGTAATGCCAAGGGTTAAGGCCCGTATTCACAAACGCTCCTTCACTCAAGGGCTCCCCTCGACTTGACGAAGTCAAGGTGAAGCGTGCTCCTCCACTCAAGGGGCGGCTGCGTTTCTTGAATGCTCCTCCACACTTCCTTCGCCAAGGGAGGTCTTGGAAATGCTCCCTTCACTTGAGAGAACTGCATGCGCCGAGAAAAGCGCCTGAAAACGAGAGTATTCGCAATTGTGGCTAAGAATTGCCTATCTATGTACATTAGGAGAACGCCTTTTCTAATTATTCTTTTTTCTAAATTGACATTACAGCAAAATACGTGCATTTAGAGTGGTAGTGTTGTTTCCATGCGCCTTGTGCTGATAGAGCTAGCGAAACCCCCCTTCAAGTCTGGCAACAGCTGAACCCAGGCAGCTGAACGAACAGCTGATGGCATTTCGTCTGCTGCTGAACGTGTCTACCTGCTTAGTTTATATTGTCTTGTATGCGTCTATTAATTGCAGTTTATATTTACGGTAGTGTTTGCGTGTGTGTCGTTTGAGAGCCTGCTTTCGCCGGGGCGACTAACGAACTACGTGAGTGATGACAGGAAGTGCAATAGATGGTTTGTTGCTTTGTTTACTTTCGATTTACTGAGAGCCTTCTGATCACTAATGTAGCCACCGAATGTATAACGCGGTGGAATGAGTATTTTTTACTATATATCTCAGTTTGATGGCGTGCTTTTAGCATTCACCACCGCATTATGTATAAGGATTACTCGTATGTAAATTCATTCTCACTACAAAAGTACGTGCACAGTTCCTAATTTCAGGGGCCTGTGCAATGTTTATTTTTCTCATTTACTGCGAATTTCACCGTGGCGCTTTCGTAGTTGTTCCTCTGCGTATAATAGAGAATTTGAAAGACATTGCTCGCAACTGATAATCAAGGTTATACCAGGGTAGCGTTAAAAACTAGGCATGTTATACTCGTGGCTGAGCGTTTGAATTAGACTGCTACGCAAGTTAAGAAAAGCGATCGTGTGCCTTTTTTTTACTATTGGCGAAAAATACATTTTAAAGTTGTTTTCTTCATTTAGTAACATATATAGTCGGTTAACAGGGACTGGTGTGTGTGTGTGTCAACTTTAATATTTTAAACTTCCAAGGAATAAGTTATTGTTTTCGCATTGTTTTTCTATTTGCCCTGCATTTGTGGATGCGTCTAATTTGACAGATTCGCATATATAGTAGTAACCTTTAAATTTGTGTAGCTTCCGTCTCCAAGTTCACAGAGCGGCAACGTCTTAAATTTTTTTCCCGTCTCCTTCATCTGCATGCTCAGAAGCACAATCGTTATGCCTGAATGACCTTCGCACTAATGTTTTGGATTTTATTTGCAATGTAACTACTGGAAATACCTGTTGAAAAGTATCGTGGTGTCTGTGCTGCATTCCAAAGCCCCGTCACAACATAAATTATAGGGGATGTTTCATTTTTTTGGAAATCATAAAATTGAAGCCGCGTCTGACTTTTGGCGCTGTTATGTTTTAAAAACTATCTTGTGGGTTCTCTCAACCTTCGAGAAAGTGTCGTCAAGGGCAGCGTATATTATTCTGCTGATTTATTGAAGACCAGTGCAACAAAGCGGTGAAAAATGCTCAAGAGTATTGCAGTCATCGCGGATACATCTGCTCAGAACCCTGTAAATAAAATATCCGCTATTGCTGCATCATTAGCAAGTCTACTAGTTAGAACCATGCCATCTCAGTTCCGTGTAAGAGGAGTGGTGCTGCTTTATATAAAACAAGTTTAATTTTCCTAGAACTGCTTTCCTGTAGAATCGGAGAAGTGGTTTTTGCAGTCCTGTCTCATCATGAAAAGACAAACACAACGATAATTACGTATTGATAAATGAACAAAACAGAAGTTGGAAATGGCAAATGGACCTTTATTACACGTGGCTGATGAGGAGCAACGTGGCAAACATAAGAATGCAATTGAAAAGTGTTCATCAATAAAACATACGCAACCTTCACACTGTAAAGATACAGTACGAGCTCGGAGGACATCATAAATAAGATTGAGGAAGTAGACACCATAGCGCGCCTAATGCAGTGTAGCTGCACGCATTCACTGCTGTTTTTATGCTTTTGTATACAGTCGTGCAAACTCTGCAATGCATTGATAATACGGCAGATTCTAGGAGGCCTTTTCTCTGTGTTCTTCTGTCGGCAGCTGGTCCCCTGCACAAAAGAGGCAAGAAATATTATTAGGAAAACGTAATAGCTTGGATACAAAAGCCGCATTTTTCTTTAATTCTAGCTGTGTACACATTCATTAGTATGTCTCGCGTTCAAAAACAGACATGGTTGAAGTATTGAGCTTTGACTATTTGGACACATGTTTGGCTCAGGCACTTGGGCAGCTGACCAGGCATATGGGTATATAATTTCATTATCGAATTGCACGAATCAGTGCCATAGCCAGCAATTCTTTTTCGGGGGTTGGGAATGGGGTTAAATTTAAAAAAAACAATCTCATTATGTATTTGATGTATATATATTTCATATGTTTGCGTTTTCATATGACACTCGACGCACTTTTGCGTACATGCAGGTTTCACAGAGCATGATCATCTGCTTGATCCCCTAAATGTGTACTTGGTTGTTCATTGGTATTGTGAGCTGCATAGACACTGCATAAAGAAGCTATGTTTCACGCGTAGTAGCTACAGCAGTACACTTATTGCGCCCAATGTATTGTGTTGTGCTTTTCTTAAACTGTCCTTAATAGTAATCTGACCGAAGCAGGAAAAAAATTAAAAAAAAAACACAGGAGAACTTACCTTCTCTTTGGTACAGATGGTCGTCTAATGGAGGTGTGCTTCGTCGTAAATTTCGGCCCGGGTAGCAAAGGTTCACCGGAGAGGAAGCCACTCTAAAGTACGGTGAACCCAGCGCATCAAAAGTTCGCTACGCCGCTTGCTTGTCAAGCTTTCGCACCACGCTTGAACTGATGTGGTGTGCGAGCTTCATCAAAACACTTCAAAGCACTGGAATCCGCAGTAAGTCATGGAGCACTCGCACGAAGAGTATACACACACCTGAAGGCAGGTAATCCACTGGCTCATGCACGGAACGCGACACATCATGGCACTGGGGAGTGCTCCTTTTGACACCACGCCCGCTTGTCCCGGCGCCACAGTAGCCGTTGCTGAACCGTTCGAAGACAGCTCCGTAGTAGACGCGCACCGTCATTGTCGAAAGAACGCGGCGGTGGCAGCCTACTTGATCGAGAAACGCCGTCAAAGTGAGACGGGCTCCGCCATGGACGCGATGCTGGCGCAAATATTTCACTCGAGGGACGATTCAAGGTAGCTCGATCGCTTCCTTGACAATCTCGAGGAAACGCTCAAGATTTTTTTAAGTGAAGGAAGCGTTTCAAGTGAAGGGCGGTTTGTGAATGGGAAAACGCCACTTAAGGAGCGTTTCGAGTGAAGGGTTGAGTGGAGGAGCGTTTGTGAATACGGGCCTAAGTCAAGGGTTAAGTCAAAACGCTTCCGTCACCTGCTGCAATCCGGCCTTCGCTACACCAACACGACCAATTACGACCTATATATATGTGATAGCTTCCCCATACACATGACACCGGCCGAACGATGCACACATAATTCCTCGCCTTGACCTTGTGTTTCGCGAGCTGCCAAACAGAATCTCGTAGGCAGTGTAAAAACAAGAACATAGTTGAGGCCTACTCTGCCAGGTGCTGCAATGGTCGCGTCTGTTCGCGAAAATTCAATGCACAATCCACTATTCCTATTATCTTGTCAGTTAATTTTTTAAATCTTAAGCCGTGTTATCCTCCGATACTAGATCTATCCAATGCAGCTTTTGCGCGTATATCAGTGCCCCAACTGCTTTCCAGTTTTCTTGTATTGCACAAAAAATCTGGCTGATTATTCACCACCGACATCGGGTAAGCTTTAATAACGAGTACAATCATTTATGCGAACCATTCCAATTCTCTAAACTCCCCAAGTTTTTGAAGTTTGCTTGCGTATGCAAACTCACGCACAAACATAGATAAACTATGGGTTAACTTCCCCCTCCCCCCCCCCAAAAAAACTTCTGGCTACGCTTTTGTAGTTCAGTGTACCAAGGGAGTTGGAGGATGGAGGATGAGGCAAAGGAAAATCAGGAAGGGAATACCACCAGCTCCACTGATTCTTCAGTCCTCACACCACTACTGCGTAGATACCCGAATTAAAAAATATTTTCTGTGAGTATTCAGAGAGCCACAATTTACGGGATATTCTTGAAAGAAAAGTGACTTAATGCACTTAGCACTAATAAACGTCATTGTCACCAAGAAGTATCAAGAACTCATTCATACTAATTCATTCATAAGGCACAGTTTTACATTAGCATTTACTTAAAATAAAGACAACCGACACCACGTTGGCGCACTTACTGAATAATTTCAACATCATATTTGCACTAATATATAAACTCGCAATCCGACTTGCAGGTTACGATTACGTGTGCTCATAGGCATGCCTAGATGAGACACCTTCTAGTCACCGAAGAGCGGTGTGGGCTTGGTCTTCCCTTGCATTTATTTATTGGATGTGGGTTAGCAAGCCTTGAAGGAGAACCCTGGGCCAGCAACCACCTCAGACTGTGCCCGAGGAAGTGACCACGATATCCAATTCATACATTATGTTGGATTATGTGCAGGGAACGGAGCTCGTTTAGAGACGGGAAGCCAAAATGAAAACCATATCTGTTCTCCAGCCAGCTTAAGCGTTCCGCTTCAGGAGGGGGAAAAGAATGAAGATTCGTTGAAGTGTGCCCCTCCCGTTAAGTCAATGTGTAGAACAGATTTTGCACCCCAACCCCTTCTTAGGTGACTAGTGGGTGTCCGCCACATTGCACTCAACTCTGGCATGCATACGCCAATGCCAGCCAGTGGCAGGACTCAGAAGCTCTAGCGAAGACCAACGCGAGCGCCAGGCGCTCGAACCTGCGCTTCTCAGCGACTACGAACATTGCAACTCTCCCCTCAGCGAACGACGAGTGATGGAGCTCGCAAAACAGTTTGATGCGGGTGCATCAAACCTTATTACATCGTGCACCTAGCATCTGTTCTTTATAACATGGCAAATGTGTGACATGTTACGCCGGCTGTTCTCCTAGGCTTTATTTTCGGGACATTGTCACTTGGCCTTAATACCTACGATTGTACTGGAATACAAAAAGTCCGGCTCTCTCCGTAGGACGTACTACAAAAATGCGCTCCTGGAACAAGGGCACCATGGTAGAAACAGTGAACAAGGGTTCCCTGTTTTTACCATGGTGACCACACTTTATTAAGGCGATTGTCGTCACTGTCATAACTTTCAAAACTTTGGCACTGATTTTAAACACAGAAATGAAATTCCAACAAGCGCTCAAACAAGCCTTAAAGACTGGACACAGCTCCAAGTTGATAACAAACTTTGTAAAGATAAGAACGCGACAATGCACTGGAAAATAGGCTATAGCATCACACTCACACTACGGATACATAGCGTAATATTCAGAGTATGAAAGCGCTTTATACCGACTACGCTAAAATTTGGCGTTGTGTACATGTGTTGTATAAACGTCACCATCAAAATTTTCTGGAACTTTCTTGAAATCGTGCTGTTTGGCCTATCGGGCTGCCGTCAACCCCCGAGAGGCCCTCCGGAGAGAATTCTGACGGCTCCATATCGGCATGACACGGTTAACGTGCAACCTACTTACCAATGAGCTATTGGTGTGAGATAAAAACTAGTGAATCCAAAGATAGCATTTTTCTTGAAAGTCTTCTTCGTGGCTGAGTACAAACACCAAGATAAGCAGTGCGACGCCACCCAGACACAGAGTGAGGAGAAGCTACAAAGCGATTTTGTTTTCTCAATTGCACGCTCAGCACACTGGCAAAAAAAAATGTGGGAGACTAAAAGGTTGTAATTTGCTGTACATGAAGCCTCAAAAAAGGCACCGTTCTAGACGAAATTAGTTTACAAATTAAGGGTAGCTTCTTCTGGCTACTAATGAATTAAATATTGATAGCGAATGAGGTCAAGGTATACCCTAGTAAGTTCAATTTATGGGAAGACGTATGCATATACTGTGTTTCCAAACTTGACGCAGTATTTGCGCACTTTGTGAACTTGCTATGCTTGAGAGTTATGCTCCTCCAGCTCTGCCCTCTAGCGCTACCATACTTGGACAAAGCTAACACGAGGAAGCCATGGTTTACACAAACAGCATTTATCACTGTCACCAAGGCCTGATAAAATTAGTGCCAAGAGTACCCCTGACAGACTATAAAGCAAAAAGCACCCCCAACTAAGTATACATGGGTTCTTACCAGACAACAACTTGAAGCCTGTGTAGGCAGACAGAGGCAGTGACGCCTCAGCCCGAGAAACTCCCAAGGTCGACATTATGGCACTGTAGAAGAGCCCGAGGCAGCGGTAGAAGCTTGCTGACATCATATTGACCAGGAAGCAAAGTGCAACGATCATCCAGCTGAGTGCGCCATCAGGTTTGGGTGCCATAGGAGCATGTTGTCTAGTCTCCGTGGTGCCACCGCAATGGGTAGAGGTGCGCAATGTTCCTAGCCCGCCAAAGTCATTCGATGCTATTGAGTAACCATTCGTTGCAGAATGCTTCGCTGCATCCTCCCGTTCAATATGCCTCTGGAAAACATTTTAATGAAACAATTATTAGAATAACAAAGGAACAAAAATAAACAGGCTTATATTTATCTTAATTCTTGAGGTTTCACGTGACAAAACCAAAACATAATTATGAGGTATGCCAGTGTGAATGGCTACAGACGTGATATTCACCACATGTGCCGCAAATGAGCACTTAGGCGTTTTTTTACATTTTGCTTCAGCTGAAATGTATCCGCCGCGACGAAGCAGAGGTTAGTGTGCTCGGCTGCCGATACGAAGGTCGCAGGTTCAAGCCCACCCACAGCGGTGAAAGTTTAATGGGGGCGAAATACACAGAGGCCCGTGTACTGTGCGATATCAGTGTACGTTAGAGAACACCAAATGTTCGAAATATTCGGAGCCTTCGAACAAGGCGTGTCTCATGATGCTATCATCTTTTTGGGACGTGAAACCCCAGCTGATGTTATTTATAACTATGGAGTCCGATGTCAGTGGTGCTTTTACTGCGATTGGGCAGTATAATGAGTATCAATAAGAAACATTTCTTTGCATACTGCTAGCGCTTTCGGCCTCTATCTATCTATCTAGCCGCCTACGTCTGGGTGCACTCGTGATCGGCCCCTTGACTTAGGTAAGCCAAAACTAGTATAGGAGGGCGATTGATTGATATGTGGGGTTTAACGCCCCAAAATCACCATATGATTACGGAAGACGACGTAGTAGAGGGCTCTGGAAATTTCGACGTTCTGTGGTTCTTTAACATGCACCAAAATTTGAGCACACAGGCATACAGCATTTTTGCCTTCATCGAAAATGCAGCTGCCGCAGCCGGAATTCGATCCCACGACCTGCGGTTAAGCAGCCGAGTATCTTAGCCACTAGACCACTGCGGCGGGGCTAGTATAGGAGGGTGAGATGGTTCGTTGAATAAGACGCTCTGGTAACATCGGAAACCAGTGCGTCTCGTACGTCGTCAAACTGTCTCTACCAATTCGGTGGCCCAAACGCGCAGGTATGAAAACGAAGCATTCTGCGTAAAAACCATATATTCTACCACAGAGCCTGCCAGGTCTCAACACTGCTTTGGAAAAAAATACACTCTATTCAGGTGTTATGATTGCGAAACGTCAATTGTGGTTGCAGTGCTTGCTATCTAGTTTTATAAGCATCACGTAATGATGAATTGATTGATTTGGGGGGTTTAACATCCCAAAATCACCATATGATTATGAGACGCCGTAGTGGGAGGGCTCGAGAAATTTTGACCACCTGGGGTTCTTTAACGTGCACCCAAATCTGAGTACACGGTCCTACAACATCTCCGCCTCCATCGGAAATGTAGCCGCCACAGCCGGGATTTGATCGCGGGATCAAGTCCCGCGATCAAATCGAATAGTACTTTGACGTACAATTCGATGGCCACAACGTCGCTGCCCTCTGCGACACTAGAGCAAATTTTTTCGTCGTCAGTGGGCCTTATGCGACAACGTTGAAAGAAGTGAAGGCTACATAGAAAGACCCGAAAATTCGGATAGCTGGAGTTATTTATTAACGCCCATAGGAGTCTGCCCAGCAAGAGTCACCATCAATACCCGGACTTATCCAGCGAGTTTTCTAATGCTTTGTAATAAAATATCCAGTGGACTTGTACAGCGAGGTTTGTAATAGGAGCCTTATAGTCGGCATGACTTCATATGTTAATATGGCTGTGCCATAGACCTGAGGTCTGAATCAATAAAAAATAGCCTCAGAAAACACGCTGCCGACCCCCACAACACCAAAGAATTGCGCATTGACTGTGTTGGAAAACGAAGTCACCATTATGCCTTGCTCAAGCGTCATCGTCTCCGTTGACACCGAAACACTTACAGACTTTGAAGGCGTCATCGAAAGCAACATGCACCTGTTCCTTGAGTGTCAGATTTGTATTGCGAGAAGCATCACCACACGAGTCACGGCAGAGCGAAGGTAATGGTGACAAACTTTAGCCATGGAAACGGGCAGATCCACGTTGGTACGACGATTGCCGACATAGAAGAGTTTGTTGGTGACATCGTTTTTTTCACACCCTCCGGCACTTCCAAACCTGCCTCGACGTGTCGATGTTCACAATTCAATTTCGACGTCAACCCGAGCCTTCCGAAGCCCAAGGAAGCCCAAATCAAAACTCCTCTCCTGCAATTCTAGAACTGCTTCTCGTCGTCGTCAATAATTTGGATGACCCCAGTCGTTAAATATCGTGTCATAACAGAATAAAGTGCACGATGAACCGCGAGAGCCCTTATCAAGTTTCGAACCGAGAACGAAAAACCGCGTAGGAAAGGAAATTGATGAAATGCTACGCAACGACATAATCTAGGTGTCGAGTTCCTCAGCGTCTTCTTTGGTGTTGGTGAAGAAGAAGGATAGAAGCAGACGTTTTCTGCGTCGACTATTTTCGCCTAAACAAAGTAGGGCATGTATCCTCTTTATGCATGGACGACACCCTGGATGAACACTCACAAACGCTAAGCACTTTGCGGTCTATGGACCTCAAGACTGGCTATTGGCAGATCGAAGTCAATGAGAGAGACGCGAGAAGACTGCGTTTATAACACCAGAGAACCTCTTCGAGTTCAGGTCATTGTGTACAGTCTTTGCTTAGCGCTCGCGACTTTTAAACGGTGATGGATGTGATACTGGCAGGATTGAAGTGCCAGGCTTCCTTCGCCTGCTTAGACGTCGTTTTCGTGTTTTCCTCGAGCTTCGACGAGCAGCTCCGGCGCCTTGAAGCTGTATTTCAAGCTATCAGACCTCCAGGCTAACCCTGAAAAAAAGTGCAGATTTGCGTACGAGAAGTTCCTGTTCCTGGGACTTGGGATTAACAAGTCTCGATACGTCCCAATCAGCGGAAAACCAGCCGCCATTGCCGACATTTCGCTGTCCACCGACAAGAAGGCCGTTCGCCCATTTTTGCCTTTGCGCCTAGTACAGGCGGTTCGTCAAAAACTTCGCCCGCACTGCCAAACCGCTCACTAACGTTACCAGGACCGACGTGGAGTTAAAGTTGGTAACACCACAGGAGGAAGCATTTGAAAAAAACGACGCCTGCAGACACCTCCATTACTCGCGCAATACGATGAGTCCACTGAGGACAGAAATACACACCAACGCAGTCAGTGCAGGGCACAGAGCGGTTTCTTGTGCAGACAACTGATTGACTCGAAACAGTCATCAGTTATGCCAGCCGGTCACTCTCAAAGGCAGATGCCAAACTATTCTACAACAGAAAATGGGTGCCTTGCCTTCCTATAGGCTGCATCAAAGTTCCATTCCTACCTATACGACAGGCCCTTCAATGAAATAAGTGACCACCACGCCTTGTGTTAGCTAGCTAACTTGAAAGACCCTTCGGGGTCGCCTCACACGGTGGAGGCCTCAGACTTCAGAAATTCAACGTTACCGTTGTTTAGCAGTGAAGAAGAATACACTCTCATGCCAACCGCTTGTCTCGTGCCCTCTTCGAAACACCTCTGCCAGACGACCCAAATGATGACTGCTTCTCGGAAATCATGAGTGCCGATGACTTTACCGAGCAACAACAACTGACTCAAAACTCAAGAGCCTTGTTCCTTGAGGGTTGATTGATTGATAGATTGATTGATTTGTGGAGTTTAAACGTCCCAAAACCACCATATGATTATGAGAGACGCCGTAGTGGAGGGCTCCGGAATTTCGACCACCTGGGGTTCTTTAACGTGCACCCAAATCTGAGCACACGGGCCTACAAACATTTCCGCCTCCATCGGAATGCAGCCGCCGCAGCCGGGAATCTAACCCGCGACCTGCGGTCAGCAGCCGAGTACCTTAGCCACTAGACCCACCGCGGCGGGGATTGTTCTTGAGGGTAACAGCGTGACTGTTCCCAAAGGTATTCAAGAGAGTACTGGCACCTTTCTTACCGCAAGACAGAGTTCTCTTACGAAAACTTGTCACTCCTTCAAGCTAAACTCTTCTGAAGGTCTCCTCAGTACTGAGAACAGAAGTCC
>WOVY01005752.1:0-17424 GCA_013436015.1 Rhipicephalus annulatus
GAAAAGTCCGCGGCATCTGCTCCTCGAATGCGGATGCATTCAAGCCTGCACCAATGGGCGTGCGTTCCTGGAGTGACGTAATGACCCGCGGATGGCCGGAATCATTATCGAGTGCATAGCGGAACTATTTCCTCGGCCACGGAGGCAATCGGCTTCCGCGCTGCTGTCGCCAGGGCAGGGCCTCTCCGGACTTCTTAAAACCGGTTATATAACCGACTTTAAGGTCTTCTCATTAAGTCCTCATTATTAAGACAGAAGGACTTAAAAGATTAGGGTGACATATCAATTGTCACCCGTTAAGGAATTCCCTCCGTTAAGGGATCTCCCTCCTTTCTCTCATTCCGACGCTATGTCTCGTCGTAAACTCTTCTCGTAGACAGTGGTCAGGTAGACGGACATCCGGTTTTGGCGCGCGTACATACACATAACTCGTTCCTTGTTCCGGCCCCGCCTCGCATTTGTAATAAAATGACCGCCATTATGACGCCAGGATTCCCAGGCATGTCGGCGACTTCTGTTTCTTCGGCCCACCGAGGGATTGCCCTTTCTTTCCGCGGTTCGCTTAGGTAAGGTTCAGTGACTCCTCGGTTATTTCAAGAGAGCTCAACTCTGAGCAGGAAGGTGGGAGGGGATTGGCGTGAACTGTTGCGCACTTCTATATCGTTCCCGCACGGGCCTCTCTCTCGTGTTAAATGCGCGCCATTTATGTAAAAGTGTTTTAACACCGTGTCCCATGTCCGCGCAAACAAGAGAAGACCACATCTCGCTGAGCAAAAGAACAAAGGGCTTCCTTCTCGCCTCGTGCAGTGCCATGACAGGCACCCATAGCGTATAAAGCTTGGGAAGTCACGTTTGTGGGAACGGCGTATTATACGAGAGGGCTGCCGCCTGCTGGGCGCGCGAGCCACGATACCGCGCGGTCCCACGCTGCCAACCGCAGCCGCTCGCCTGTGTTGGCGAGAGTCGGGGCCGCCTTTCGGCGAATCGAACCCCCCCGCAACCGGCGGCGTTATCTTCGCTCGCTCGCCGAACGTGCTCGCCGCCGTTTATGTGAATGTGCGTGTCATATCATCCGCATATATCATACGCAACGACGTCATGCTGTGACCGGAGAGATATGGTAGTACTTCCTCGCTGGGCTCATTGTGTGGGGCGGCATATACCCGCAGCCTGGCCGACTCGCTTGCGGGTCACGCTTGCCGCAATGTGTACAGCGTGCATGTTGAGTGTGATGCGTATCTCTCGGCCTGCTGCTGGGGCTACTTGTATGTCGTCGGCGCTAGGGAAAAGCCCGGTGGGAGGGGCTCCCGAATATGCGCACGTATTCGTCGCTCGCGCGTCCCCGCATGGAAATCACGTGCGCGGGTGATTGCAGCCAAAGCCACGTGCGAGCTTGCATCACTGTATGTACGTGCGACTTCTATGTGCCGAACGTTGCAACGTTTTGTAACTTACCGGGAGGCATTGTGTGGTGTTGTGAAAGTCGGTGCCCTGTGCACCGTAGCCGGTGTCTCGTTGTTAGATGCCTTCTTGTACATTGTTTAAGTTTGCGGCTTGTTATGTCTCGAGATCGTGATGTGATTATGAGTTTATGACTTCAGACCAGTGTTTTCAAACACGCAGCCCGCGAACCATTTCGCTAGCGGCTCGGCCAGCGTCTTCCTCTACTTTTCTTTATTGTATTAGTAAGCATGTCCACGAGGTACGCGGCCGTGGCTGGTCTGAAGCATTCTTTTCGTGAGGACGTGGTCATCGCATGTTGAAACATCACCGTGGACATTATCGTGGAAGGGGCAACCTGATTTCTCTCACAGCGGGAGGTCAGTATTGATACGTTTCTCGACGTCTGACGTCAAGTCCTTTTGAGAAATGACCCATATATTGAGATGGGGAAATGCCATCTTTCAATGGCAGCGTTAGCTGACCTCTTGTTCGCTGCCAACGCGGACGGAGGAGCAAACGTACGTTCGTGTGTTCGCTTCGTGCGGTGCGCTGTCACTTTGCGGCTGCCTAGCTGAGGGGTCCTGCCCAGTCGCCTTGTGACGGAGCCACGTGCCCTATGGTGTGTACAGTAAAAGGGGGAGGGTGAGCGACGTTTCTGGCACGAGGCCCCGTAATGAGAGCCATTTGTCGACGCCGCGCACCAATTGCGAGCGTCTTTTCGGGAGCGCCGAGGCGGCTTAACCTCTTTCCCCCTTGCTTTAGCGCCGTGCACGCGAATAAGAAGCACGCCGCCGCCGCCGACTCCCTCGGGAGAGGGCGGACGGTGTTTATCGCCAAAACGAATAAGCTGCCGCCGCCACGCGCCCGTTGCGCTGGCTGCTTCAAGGCTTGGGAAAGGGGCGGGAAGTACGCTGCAAGGGGCGTCGCGCGACGACGCGCCGAGCCGACGCCTCCCGAGATAACGTTGCGCACTCGGTTCCGTGACGTTTTACGCTACTCGACCGGCCTTATCCATCAACGAGCGCGGGAAAAAAACCGTGACATGCGAACACAACTCTGCCTAGCCGTTGGTTCGAATTACTTTGCACTCGTTGCGGCGCCCGATTCGCGGGTGATCTCTGATTTCGTAATGGCTAAGGCACGTGACTCGCAGAAAAAAAAAAGCTGATAGCTTGCACGTGACGTCGTGGACGCACAACAGGGCTCCAACATGGCGGCTCAACAATATAATCACGCGCCGGTGCTTCAGCGCAGCGATGGTGTCGATGTAACATTATTAATCGTCTGTGCACGAATAACGAAGGAGCCAGCATGCGTTGCACCAACGCCTCCTTGATTTCTCGTGCCTGCCGCATTATCGGCGGTCACTTGGGAAGTGGCGGTCGTCGGAACTATACGGTGATGGCGCCACTCAAGTAGGGGTGTCTTCAAATAGTTTTTTTTTACGTTTCTGTAGCTTATATGCAACAAAAATAACGCAAAAAGTTTAAAAAAGCGTAAACGTAACCTATAATTAATCCTACGTATACAAGTGATGCCGTCATTCAGCGAGCAACTTTTTTAATACAAGGCGTCCTCTAAATTAGTAGCAAACGCCAAAATTGCCGATCTCAAAGGCCAAGTACAAAGACCCTTATTCCCACGTAGGCAGTGCCGCCATAGATTACCGGCGTTTCGCGTTCACGCTGCAGGCATGGGAAATCTAGGAGGCGTTTGTTGTACTCATCATAAAACACTAACATGACTTTACAGACCCGCCATGTTTGTGTTCCAACATGGCTGTTTGATTGGCGTCGCTGCAAGCCATTTGCGCGTACGCATTGTTACTCCGCTATATTTCGTAGCGTTGTGTCACTTACGCTTTACGAAAAACCATTAGGTCGGAGGTGATGCTGGCTGTGCGATGCAGTATATGTAAGCTAATAACGATTTGGATTGCTCAGCCATTGATGCTGACAGCGCGACAACAATCGGTTTTCTATTTGACTCGTTCGCACTGGACTTGGCGTATATGCGGCGGCGCTGAATAGGCCGCCGCCGAAATGACTAATCGCTTTGTTTCTAATGACCACTGCAGCAATGCCAACGACGCAGTTTATACTCCGGCGCCAGAATACGGGCGATACAGATTCCTGCTCGTTATTTAAAATTTTATTCAACGATGCACAACATGAAACGTTGTGGCGACTTTTGTCATGAAATAGCGCGCCTCTGGCGTTCTCCTCCTTAGTGCTGTTTTCAATTTTGGTTCCCGATCGCTTTTTTTTTTATCCTTACCTCATCATTGCCCACTGAAACATACCCCTCAAGAACACTCTGTGATGCCATTTATTTACAGCAGCTTAATTGAAGCCGTGCTGTAAGATATATGTAGAAGCTCTGTAGTACGTGTCTCCACGCAGAAAGTAATTAGTGATTGGGAGGGGGGGGGGGTGGCATACGACTGCCACACCCTCTCGCGTACCTGCCGTGTTGTCGTCGTGCGACCGTGTTGCATAAACTGGAAGCGTTTAGTTGCGCAGCCCTTCCAATAAGAGGGGAGGAGCAGGGACTACCCCCATGCATGTATGAGCAGAACGCACTGTTTTCGCTCTCTTTTTTTTCCGCTCATCTGGCCATTTTACGTACCACGTTGCTTGTCGTTTTCAAAGCCGGGATCCCCGCCCCCTTTGTCTTGCTGTCTCATTATAAACGCTCCAGGCCTCCCACGTTCAATTCCCTCCAACCGAGCTAGTCTATAAGAGTGCCAAAAACATATGATGGATGAGTTTGTTCGGACATGGCCTTCTCTAACGCTGTCTTCCTCGTTTGACGGAACTTTTCTTATTTTTTTTTCTTCATTGCACATACACACGTGCGGGGCCATTGCCTCTCCAAGAACTGTGGACCAGTGACCTCGGATGCGGAGAGGCGGGGTCGTCCACGTGCCTTGGGGTTTTTTTTTTTTTCGGCAAAAATTGGACGCAAGAAGATGAGGTTCCGGGGAAGCAGATGAAGGAAATGTAGCGAGCGAAGAACGGCACGCTCTTTCTGTACAAGTTTCGCATGATCGGCTTTCTTCGCTCACACCACCACCACCGGCGGTGGGCCTGTGTATGCATAGCTTCGGTGCGTTGCTGCGCGCTTCTCTCCCGTCATCCTTCTTGCGGCGTGCCTTGGCGTGTGTGGCAGCTTGGCATGACGATAGTTATAGCGCCGTGGCTCTCGTCAAGTGACGCGTGTTGACCGAGGGGCCGGCCTCGAGTTACTGCAGAGCTCGCCGCCGAGCGCGGAGTTTTTTTTTTTTTTTTTCCCTTCCTCCGCGTCGCCGAGAGAAACCGGTTACATTGTATCCAGCCGAGATGCACGCTTGGAAGCTGGCGCGCCTCTCTCCCTCGCCACCACCCAGCCCGCGCTTCTTCGGCGGTCAACAGGGAGCGAGTGACAGCTCCCGAGATCCGCCTCTAATCGATTGCTCTTATGGATCGCATCCGGTTGTGCGTTCCCAGGGTGGACAACGCAGTGCTCGTGCCCGAAGACGGGCGGAGCCGTCATGTCGCCGGGAGACGCGAGAGAAAGTTGACGCTGGCCCTTCCTCCTCTGGCATGTCGTGTTGGTGTTAACTTTGTATACATCTCTCGTGCGGCACAGTCAACCGACGCCACCGTGTCTGTGGCCCGGCGGCATAGCGACAGTGCATGGGGAGCTTGGACGCCCGTGTTTATTAAATATCGTCCTCTGTTTACTCTTCTTCCTCCGCTCTGGCTCTTGGGGGTGCGCTTTCGTATTACGTATCCTCCTCTTCTTTTCGTCGCTTGGTGACATCGCCTATACCATCTTTTTTTTCTCTTCTTTGTTTATCTAACCTCCTTTTATTCGCTTCTCAGCCACCCATCTATTCGCATTCACCCGCGAGTGTATCGGTTGAGGTGTCCTCACTTTGAGAGAGACAGCATCGTGCACTCCACGCCCCCATTTGCTGACCTTTGCGTCCGTCTTTTCTCGAAGAATCATCTCACCCCTAACCGCCATGGAAGCTTTCCGTCCTCCCAGCATGTATCTATCTTATTTTGTGTATGCTACCACCTCAGACGTTAGGGTCTTTTAGCAAGTAACGAAAATATAGTACGCATGTACGGTACAGTGCCAGAGTATTTTAGCAAGTTGCTGAAATTTGGTACGCATAAACGGTAAGGCAGTACAGTAGCGCTCCTCCTTTCCAGTGACAGCAAGTCCCCCAGACTACAGGTGTCTCGTCAACAATGCGTAGGCTGACACAGTCTATGCCAGAACGAGGCGTAACAACCTCTCAGTTAATTTTGAAAAAGAAAAAGAAAAAAACCTGTTGTGTTGTTGGGTGTCTTCACTGGTAAAAGCTCAATGACTGAGAAATGAAGAGTGGTACGGTGGTACCGTACCGTATTTGCGCACCGTATTCCCGTAACTTGTTAAATAGGCGCTGCGCCATGCTCCCTACCGTTAGGCTTCTTCTTCGTCTTCTAACCACTACCACCACCACTTGCTTAAAGACGTTATTATATAGCACTCGTCCTTTTTTGGTCGTCGACCTTTTGTTGGTGAAGGTGCCCCAACACAGCAAAAGCTTTTTTTTTTTTCTAAAATTACTTGGGGGCTGTCAAGCCCCCTTGTTGCCTGTTAGTGTATACGCGTTGTGGACTACATACCTGTCGATCGTGGACAGACTGTGACTGGAACTGGGAGCGATTGGAGTTACTGTATATATATGCTCCCTTAGCATATACACAGTAACTCTATAGGAGTGGCAAAAGCGCAGCGAGCGGGAGACGGTGAACGCATTTCCGTGCCGTTCTTCCGTAAGTTTCTAAAATATCCGATTCCTTCTTTCTTGTGCCGTGGCTTCGAGAAATTCTCGGACCCGGCTTCTTCTGGAAGCCTTCGGGAAGTCCGGCCCAACGCGCCATTCAGCGTACCCGACGCACATCCTCAATAAGGCGGAGAAAAATTTTGAAGCCGCGACTTGCTCTGTACTCCCTAACGTTGCTGTCCGTGCGCACAAGGCCTCAGTTTTATCGACCGCAAGAACTAGTTGCGTTAAGACAATTGGTTATAGGGCGTCTATACGTTAAACAAAAAATAAAAAGTGGCCTGACGCCTGTTCATCGGAGTTCGCGAAGGTGGCTTAAATGCTGACCTTGTCAAGTCTATAGCAAGTGTACCACTGTCCCATTGTAGATTGTTGCATCCAGAAAGGCCGTGACGTAACCTATCGCTGTGACGTAACCTTTCGTGTCACTGCAGTGACACGAAAGTGTCACTGCACTGTGCACGTGCGCAGTGAGAAGATAGATAGATAGATATGTGGGGTTTAACGTCCCAAAACCACTATATGATTATGAGAGACGCCGTAGTGGAGGGCTCCGGAAATTTAGACCACCTGGGGTTCTTTAACGTGCACCCAAATCTGAGCACACGGGCCTACAACATTTCCGCCTCCATCGGAAATGCAGCCGCCGCAGCCGGGATTCGAACCCGCGCCCTGCGGGTCAGCAGCCGAGTACCTTAGCCACTAGACCACCGCGGCGGGGGTGTGCGCAGTGAGAAAACAACGTGCACGAATGCACTGCAGGAAACAGCCTGAGGAGCACAGTTTGACCCAAATTAGGCTCTCAAACGTCATATGCATCAACCCAAACGATTTGATGTGTATGCGTCTACCGTAACGTTGTTCGTTTAGTAGTTAATTACGCGAAACACAAAAGGTAACCGCCCAATATATGGCGGCACTGAAACCCATTCGCAAAAAAAAAAAAAAGTATGCCCACCTGCGTACATCAGCTTCGGTCCGCTTCACTGCGTTTATATAATGCACACCCACACACACACAAAACACGTTATCGCGACCCCCGAGCGCGCTCCTTCGTCCACGCTACAATCCAAAAGCTGCATGCATGCATAGTCGCCGCTTTAAGAGGAGAGCGGTGTGGGAGTCATACTTGAACGATTTTTTATCTCCGCGTGAGGCCTACTTAGCGAACTTTCGTTCTTCTCTCAACCGTTCCTCCATCGCGCCGGCTCATTAATTCTTGTCCCGCCGCCGCAACCAACGCACTCGTAATGTATGCATGTGTAAACACGGTGTAAAGCAGTGCTTGCATTGCACGCGTACGCGTCACCTCACAATGAGGTCGCGGAGCCCTCGGCCGCTGGATGAAGAGGTGCACTATTTCGTCCAGCGGCCGTGCGGAGCCTTGCGAAAACTCTCACGTCGTGTTCCTAATGAAACGCACCCTCGCGTGGTGCCGGCGATGCGATTAGCAAAGCCGAGTCGTTTGTCCTTGTATGCGTCTACTGGTGATCATTATTCTCGCGCCTACATGTGTGTGTGTGTGTGTGTGTGTGTGTGTGTGTGTGTGTGTGTGTTTGCTCATGCCTTATGGTAGAGGAATATGATTGATGTCCTCCCATGAGATATTGTAATAGAAAAGACATGGGCGGCTCCCCTGTGTCGAAAGAACGATATCACGAATGCCATTCAGCCTCGAGATGGTTGAACTCGTGCGAGAATAGCTTCCGGGGCCGTATACAGTGTCACCATTACGTTTGGTAAGGCATATCTTATGCTTCGCCGTATGCTGAGTTATCTCTGCAGATTGTCACCGCAGGGTGAGATCGGCTAATTGCGTTTAATTGGCGTACGAACCGACTGTAAGATTAATAGAACCCCGACGAATCGTGTCAAGGTGACTTAGGCTAGCGGTCGTTTCCATCAAACTGTGCACAGTTAACCACCCAAAAATTTGTTCGAACTTCTCAATCATATGCCGAGTTGCTATACATCTTGGTTAACTGAATATGTATAAGAATAATGCCTCAGCAAGCTATAGCATTGGTTTTATTGGCTGCAGAATGGCATATTCGGTTGACATGCTCGATGGAGCGCATGAATATAGACTGGCGACGTTTTCTGACTATATTATGTGTTCAAAAAAAAATGGTCTGATACATGGTCGACGTAGTGCAACTCCGAAGAATAACCATGAATGGCTATATATAATAGGAATCGCAGCATTGATGCACATTTTATAAAGCGTCTCATACAACTGAACCGTTTCCAGTCTGCAGAATATCTCACGCTGACCGTGGGAACCCTAACCACTAATATTGGTCTTGGTTATTTCACACTGCACGCATTCACCTAAGGTCCCAAGCAAACATCGCGGGGAAAGCAAATCTCGTATAAATGGTGGCGTTCTTGAAGAAACGAACGTTCTGTACTGTCAGCGCGACTCAATCTTAGAAAAAAAGGTCGACATATATTCACCAACTACATACTAACCGTTTACTTGTCACAAAAAAGCACTGAACCTCCGAGTAAGATAATGTAGTAAAATGCTAATCAGTAAAATTTAAGTGGATAGTGCTGACTTGAATCATTATAGTCTATTACTAATTAGTAAGCGCGCTATAGCAACTCAGTAGCCGTATTAACCTACACAATACTACAAATAGCTAATTAGAGGTCTACGTTTATTTTGTTTATTTGTGCGTGTGCAGTATTATTTTATTACACAAGTATATATAGGATGAGAAAACGAAGTGACATTTTTCTCGTGCATTAATGACCGCTACTTACTTCATGTTATGGTAAGTATGTGTCACAGCAATATACATTGAGCCGTAAACGACAACACACACACACACACACACACACACACACACACACACACACACACACACACACGAACTCCAAAAACTCAAGTGTGGGAAATACACTGCTGCTGCACATCGACCTGCTCATTCCTGAGAAGCAAACTAGTTTATTTATTACAGTTTCATGCCGCACTCACTAGGTTTTACCCATGTTATTTTTTTAACTAATTGGCTTTTTCAAAAAAAAATAAAAATTTTGGAAGTTTCCCCTCTTCATTTATGTTAGATTGGCTTGAGCCCGTTATACCTCCTGGTGGTACGGGCTACCCCCCCTTTTTCCTTTTAGTTATTTTCACATATAGGGGGCGGAACACACACACACACACACACACACACACACACACACACACACACACACACACACACACAGAGAGAGAGAGAGAGAGAATATCAGATATGGAGCCGATATCTGCTATAGCAGCATCGTGATTGCTAGTTGGGATAGTACACAGTGTACTGGGTAGTAACCATAAATTTAGAAGAATAATTCACGTTTTCTGCACTTCGTCTTGTCCCCTTCTATTTGCTTATATGTGTTCCGTCACGTTGCACGAAATTTTTATTCCGAGGTAATTAATAGAATTAAAGTTGTCACACTTTTGATACTGTCTCGATTATGGCAAGATATGCCGTATGCGGCGGCATCTGCGAAAGATCTGGAAACGTTGGAGGCTTGCCATAGTACCTCGTTAAAAACACCAAAAATGCATGTTTCGAATGGCAAAAGTTGTAAGCGTTACTATACTCGGTATGTTGAAAAATATTCGAACATATAGTGACAAAAAATATTGGGCAATTTTTAGAATAAAATGAATTATTATGTTCCTTTCAGCATGGATTTCGCGGTGGCCTTTCAACAGTCACACAACTGATTGAAACTATGCATGACTTGTGTATCGCTGTAGGTGCCCGTATGCAAATCGATGTTATATGTATCGATTTTTCAAAGGCGTTCGACAAAGTTTCACACCGTAAGCTGCTATTCAAGCTTCGCAATGCCGGTATTAGAGAGAATGTTCTCAGTTGGATCAGAGCTTATCTAGGCAATCGACAACAAGCAGTTAGGGTGGGAGATGCTATGTCGGGAAATCGGGAGGTGTATTCGGGAGTGCCTCAAGGATCTGTATTGGGGCCCCTACTCCTCCTTTTATACATAGATATTTCATCAGTTGTCCAACCACCAGTAAAAATTAAGCTATTTGCAGATTACTGCCTAATCTATTGTCCGGTATCATGCAGAGAAGATGAAGTGAATATCAATCAGTGCTTACAAACCCTAAACTTACAGTGTTCTACATGGGGTATGGAAATTAACATTAAAAAATCCACTTACACACACATTACAAAAAAGAAAGAAGTGCTTTCGTTTGCATATAACATTGGTGATAATATGCTGGTGAAAGTCTGTAATTATAAATACTTGGGTGTAACTATAACAGATAAGTTGAGCTGGCGTCCTCATGTCGATAAAATCTGTCAATCAGCATGTCAAAAATTGTGCTTCCTACGAAGGAAGTTAGGCCGAGCCACAAAAGATGTCAAGCTGCTTGCCTATAAAACTTATGTCCGTCCGAGATTGGAATGCGCTAGCGCTGTGTGGAGCCCACACCAAAAGGTGTTAAAAAATAAATTAGAACGCATTCAGAGATTGTCAGCTCGCTTTATCTGCTCCAAATATCGAAGAAGGGATACTGTTACTAAAATGTTAAAAGTATGTAAATTAGAATCGCTAGAATTAAGAAGGCAGAAACAGAGGTTGAAACTTCTTTTTCGGATCTTGCATGCTGGGGTGAAAATAAACAGGAATGATTATTTGAAGCATTCTTACAAAAGGTTTCCAAGAACAAAATGCAATACATTCACACAACCAATACATGCTCGAACAGATATCTTCCGATTTTCCTTCTTACCGAATGATATGGTGCAATTACCGAATGATATGGTGAAAAAAGAACTTTGAGTGATTTTGAGATTGCTTTTGATAGGCATTTTGTTGAAACTGTATAGTTATAAGTGTTCATGTATGTGTTTCCTTACAAATGTTTCATCGGTCATAGATATCATGCTGCAAATGTATTGAGTGACGAAAGCATGTTACTGTGTTTCTCACATATATAATTATGCTATATGTTACAGAGTTCATCTTACAGTTTCTTTCAAATATTTAATTTTGTGCAACTGAATCCTTCCCCCTCCCTGTAACGACCCTCAAGTGAGGGTTAACAGTATGACAAATAAATAAATAAATAAATAAATAAATAACTGCTGGCGAGTAAAAAGATGTCGCGAAGGTATTTAGTAAAACGCGCTCAAAACAAATGAATGCATCCGTTTACTAACTGCTTCCTAACTTTTTTTCTAAGAGTGCTGGCTTGAACCGTGCATCCGTTTGTCACCTGTCCCGTTAATTAAGGAAGTGATCGCTGGGCTGATTTTAAGGGCGGACGTGTTGGCCCCCCGAAACGCACCACTAAAGCACGGACAATTTAGAATTGGTTCTTTTAGTGCGCCAGTGAACGCCGGCTGTGGTCCGAAGAACGAGGTAGGGTCGAGAGTTGATAACACAACAAAAATTTATTCTCAGATAAGGCAGAACAATTAATACTCAAACATGCACACTCGGCAGTTATCAAACGCAATATGACACCAGTCACAAGATTATGAAAACAACGGGCTATACAACACAACAGGAGACACTCAAAACGACGGGCATGGCACTAACAACAACACGCGCTACAACGCGATCTCATACATTAACTAATCAAGACACTTATAGACAAAAAATGTTCGTCGAACGTAATCAGTGCGAAGTTCTTGGAACGAAGCTTGAATGCTTCTCTTCAAGGAAACACTCACTTGAAGTCCAGCGCTGGTAGTAGTCTCGCGGCGTCTGGAGTTTCTCTTTCAGGAAACTCTCGCCTCGTCAATGTCCGCACTTCAATAACAAAACTTCTTTGCCGGTAACACTCCGGCCACTCACGCGCCGCGGCTGCAGAACAAGTCTTCGCCCACGGGCGGTCAACAAACGCTCTTCCGCTTGTCAGACAAGCCTTCACCCGCCGGTGGAAAACACACTTCTTCGCCTCTGCTGCTTGGTCACTGTAGAACAAGCCTTCGCCTGACGGAGGGAAACTCTCTTAATCTCCTCATGCGACTCCCTCCGCTGCTGGCTTATATGCACTAGCCGCTGGGTTCCCGAAATTTCTAGGCGTTTCGACGGCCCGCTGCACAGCCAAGGCTGTGGAAAGGGCGGGACCTCTCGTAACGTGACGCAACTTTGCAGTACCACGGCCCTTTCGAGATGTTTCTATAGAGGTCGCTCAGCGATAGATGTGAGGAGGTTGGGTGGCGTGGCGGCAGCGTTTTCGAGAGGGAGAAGGCGGCGTGCACGTGGCGTCTTTTTATGCTTATTTCTTCTTTGCTCCGGCTTTTGTCACGTTTGTTCGGCGTCTCGATTTCATATAGCGGTTAGAATTCGGAGGCGCGCGCTTTCTTGAGCGCTCGTTTGTGACACCGGATATTATGACCGCCATGACCATATAGAACAGCCATATTGTCTGCACCGACGCGCACGTTACGCCGGTTGTATAGACCCATTCCATGTTTGTAAACACAGGCAGGTTGACGTTGGCATTATGGGTAAAATTATAGCGACGTCCGCACGTAACTTCCGCCATAAGCGCTGAGGGTTGCGATGTGCGCCAACAAACCGACGTTGTCAGACGCCATAAGCGTTGTGAAAGCCATAAGCGCTGAGGGCTGCCATGTGCGCCAACAAACGAAACTAAGAGTTGTGAGATGCGACTCACATCCAACCGCGACGCAGCTCGTCAGCATACCTTTTTTTTTCGTTGCTTGACTTGAACACCACATGCACCATTGAAAACCAACCAGAAACGGCGGTAGGCAGAGCGTCTTGCCTACCAAGACCGTGCCACTGCATTTTCGTGACGTAAGTCCGTGGTGGAATTTGTCTATATGCGCGTGCATGCACCGGTTCGTAGTCGTCCCGTTGTCTCATAACATCACCGTAATGATACAAATGTAATGAGGGTAGACCTCATAATCCGAATTTAAAGCTATAAGTGCATACGATAGGAGCGTGGTGTATAGGCTGCTAGCTTGCGCGTTGTTGGAAGGATTTGGCGCATATATGTTGTGGACACCGTGAGATGTCTTCAGAGCTGCTTATAGCGAAACCTTTGGTAGGCTCGACTAATCGCCTTACTGAACATGCGAGCTTTACAGAATTGTTGCATAGTTCATGCAAGTCCTTGCATGAACTGCCACGTATAACTACCGCGTATAAGACCTTGTACTCGTGACGTATAACCTTGTACGTATAACCTTGTAAGACCTTGTACTCGTGACGGTGGTACCTGCATGATCCGCATCGAGGCCTTTACACCTTTAGATTATTGTGCATTTCTTTCTACACCGTGGCAGAAATTGATGACAGACGGACTTGCGTGCCCTCGCAGTGCGTCATCGATTCGCGTTGTAGCCTCGAAACTTTTTATGTTGGAGGTGTAACTCGAGAGGTTAAAATAATGTGTGGTCCATGAATGTTACATTGAATATATATATATATATATATATATATATATATATATATATATATATATATATTGTGTGTGTGTGTGTGCCGGAAAGTGAACGCGTTGAATTGATTCCGAATGAATGCAGTTCGGCCTTCCGGCTTGTCTCCGGTATAGCTTTGTATACACACAGACACACCGAGACTCTGAGCTGACGTGCAGTGCGTCCCAAACACTCCGCTAACTTATTCATGGCGCCTAATTAAAACGGCAGCTAATTTAATCGTTGGTCTCGCTGCTATTGTACGGCGGCTCGCAGACAGGGCTTACAAACACAGACAACACGGTACGCGGGCAACGAGCTTGTCAAAACGGGGACCACGCTATAATTACTATAGGCGCAATATGCGAGCGCACTTCGCTTCGTTAAAACAGTGCATGGCCTGCGTGATCGCGTATACTATAATGAGCTCACTGACATATGCGGCGAGCGTGCGCATAGCGTGAGCATGCGGGATCATATATCACATCAGAACGGTTACAATAACCTCTCACGTGGATACGCTGATCACGAGAGCCAAGATTCGTTGTATATACTCAGAGTGTGCTGCTTCGTGCCGATGTCGTGCCTGCCTGCCGCGCACGTCGCCGCTATGTATATGGTCGCCGTTGCGTTCACACTTAACGTTTTTTTATTATTATTTTACGCGGAAAGTTCGCTGTAAAATAAGAGAGTCCTTATTCTGGGATTTTATCACTACTGCTTGAGTTTCAAGTCGTTGCGCCGTGTGACGCCGTGTGACGTTGTCGTCTGGCCAACTGGATGGATAAGCATGTAACGTGAATAAGCTGCATGTACACAGAAAAGAAAAGCGCAACAGACACGTGAAGTTTAAACTTGTGGGGTCTCGGCGAGGCGAACGAGCGCATCGCCATGCTCTTGTAGTGAACGGACACAGCAAACACGGTCGTTACAAAGCACACAACATACATACATTTATTAGCTAATTTAGACGACGATATCGTCTGCCGAATGATACACCAATTTCAATTAACACGCTACCATACAAACAACATAACGCAGGGACACACTAAACACACACACTAACACATACCCAAGGCGGCGTCGCCAACGCCTGACTTTCCACGTGGGACCCCGGCGCGAAGCCCGCGGTGCCAAGCACCGGGGACCCACGCTACAGACAACCGTTCGCGGCAGCCGCCACGCGCAGAAGAGCTCGCTCAACTCTCGACCACCACCAAGGCCTGCCTTCCGCCAGGGGCCACCGCCGGCGCTACCACTCTACCAACAGTGGTACTCAAAGCGAACACAATGCCATCTATCGCCCGGCGGTGGTCACCACCGAAATAACCCTTGGGGCGATACACGTGCGCCACGCGGCGCAGACAACTTTACAGGGGGGGTGTCAGCACCCCCCATTCCCCCAACCTTAAATCAAACGATATCCCGAAATCAAAAATTAGCTACACAAGCTTTAACAAAAAAAAAAATGATATCGCACGACCATAATGTCCTTGCACCACGACACCGCCGCTGGTCGACACCGCTGCACTGTCCGGCTAGATTTCACCTCAGTACCGGCCCCGCAACAGCAACGTTGCCGTCGGCGCGACGATCCGTCGCTAGCGCCGACACGTCTTCCAGTTGCGACCAGCACTCGCGAGGGCGCCGGACTGCAGGCAGTTGCGCAGGTCCCAGGCATCTCCATCGCCCGACCTCACGACCGCATTCCTGGCCAGCGACGCTGACGATGTGCAGGACAGCCGGCCGTGGATGACATCCCTCCCGCTGAATACATCAATAACAAAAAAAAAAAACTTGAAAGAAAACAATCGAGCAGGTCCTCGGGAAGGGAGCTTCGAGCTTTTCGTCCACGTGGTACGTTGGTCAGTACTGCTAACTAATACATCGGTGGCGGCCGAGACGCCCATCAAAATAAAACAAAAATCACTTTTCCTAACTCGTGCTCACAAGAAAAAAAAAATGGCAGCATATCCACGGAGTGAATGATGGGGAGTGGGGCGAAGAATTCGTCCGTCCATTCGTTCTTGCTTCCGTCCGTCTATGCGCCCGTCAGTGTGACCGTCCATGCGTCCATCAGCCCGTCCGTGCGTGCGTCTGTTCCTGCGTCCGTCCCTGCGTTCGTCCATGCAGCCGCCCCAGCGTCCGTTCATGCGTCCATCCATGTATCTGTCTATGTGTCCGTTCGTCCATCTATTCAACACTCCAAGTACCACCATCTCATATTTTTTCGTCATATATTCCCCATATAGAAGCACCACCATCCAACGGACATTCCAAGGACTAAACTAGAGGTGGCACACGCACACTTTCTTACGGCTTGCGCTTCGGGTCCACTTCCCACCTTTAACCACCTCGAGTTCATGGTATATACTAGTTCACTGTATTCATGGCACTACGGACGAACGCTCGCTAAACCTTTCGAAAACCGAGGAGGTTACGCCCAGCGAGTATGACGTAGCAAACTTTTTCAGTCAGATAGTGCTCAATGTTCATGCCAATGGCTGCTAATGGGAAATGAGAGGCGGAGAATTCGGCTTTTACTTTCTTACGGCTTGCGCTTCGTATCTACTTCCCATTTTTAACCACCTCGAGTTCATTCATGGTATATACAAGTTCATTTTATTCATGGCACTGCGGCTCAACGCCCGTTAAACCTTTCTAAAGCTAAGGAGGTTACACCCAGCGAGTATAACGTAGCAACCTTTTCTTGTCAGATAGTGCTCAATGTACATGCCAATGGCTGCTAAAGGTGATCGCAGCCTGCGCGTTAACTAAAAGCCGAATTCTCCTGTCTCGCATTCCCCATTAGCAGCCATTGGCATGTACATTGCGCACTATTTATTATTGTTCAACAACGCACAGAAGAAGTCTCTCACCGGCACCACCTTGGAGGTCAAAATGTTATACTTGTTACATACTACGGGGGACGAACGGGTGCCGCTATAAGGAGTTTCGCCCCTAAAAAGTGAGGGAAGCGGAGCTCAACACCTCAACGCCACGATCCACCTAGTTGTGCCACGTGCGACAGGCGGCTGCGTAGAGCCTTAGGCCTAATGAGTCGCTCGGCAACAACCGGCATCCACCCAGCACCCAGCCTAGGCGCTGTCGTGACTGGGGGAATTTGTCGGGCCCGGAGCCATCCAAGGGTCAGGGCGAAGACGGGCCGAGGAGCCGGAGCTGATAACTTGAACGATTTATTTACACTATTTTACATGATGTTGAAGGTAGCGTGTTACATGGAGTAAGCATCATACTAGATGATGGAAGGAAGCTCTCTCTCCGAGCGTCTTGCGCTCGCGTTTTTATGCCCCCGAAGGGAGAAAGTCACACCGCCTCCTTTCCAACCCAGGAAGGGAGGAGAGGCCCGCCCAGTTTCGCTGCCCGGCGAGGGTGTAACACACACAATACACGACACCACTGGCACAGTGCGAGAACGGGGAGTCGTACGCGCCGAGATGACTCTTCGAGGAGACATCGCTCGGGAAAGGCGCCATGGAACGTGAGGAATGTCCCCGAAGATGGATACAAAGCGCTCGGCTCATTGTCCGCTGAATGTTGACGACCCAAGCAATGACCACTCCTTCTAGGCAGCCCAGACAGCGAACAGCCCCCCCTCGGTAATCCGTCGGTCGTGCGTGCCCAAAGGGCTTTTGGCAAGACGAGCCGACGACTCTAAGGAATTCGCAGTACTACTGCTGTGTTGTTGCCGATTCTGGACGTCTCAGG